>MU868690.1:56322-69533 GCA_036418205.1 Ostertagia ostertagi | reverse complement strand
AAAAGGAGCGAACCCGTGCTGCATTTCCTCACATAATAGGCCCACTATGCCTGCTGAGAACTGTTCAAAGATTCCACTTGATATACAGAGGATGGGATATTGAGAGCAGAGGGAACACGTAAAGCCAGTAAGCGCTTAAAAACGAAATGAAGATCTAAGAATTCGGAAAATAACATTCATCTAATCTCACAATGTAGTGGATGAGATTGAGTACGTGGCGCATTCTGGGGTAAGTTTTGAGGCCCTTCTCTGTGTGTAGCGGTCAGCCCGCATAAGCGGGATTATATACACATCACATGCGAGCAACTACTTTTTGAGATGAAAATCGAGTGCATGGCGCAATCCTATATGGAGCTTTTCCAAAGTATCAAAGCACATTCTTATAGTGTCCGACGAGCTGAATTCAAAGATATCTTCGGATTCTCGAAAGCTCAATTTTGAACCGAGTTATAACGAATTCACGAAATTAACGAGGATTCGCGTTATTCGCGTGAATTTTCGATTTCAAACGGCGAGTACTGTACTTAGCGAATTATATATAGTAGGATGCCCATAATTGATCTCCCACAAATCCTATCCGTGGCCTCAACGTGGCGTGGGAGTGGCAACGGCCTTTGGCCGGCTAACGCGGAAGGTGCCTTCAGAGGATAGAAGAAGCAGAACTTCACTCGGGAGGATAGCCAATTTCAAATTCTGCACAATTATGATCAATGGACTTTTCAAGTATCCCGATCAATGCTAGGTCACCCACCGTAATGGGTCAAGCTAGGACGTCCACCGTAATGGACAAACAAGCTAGGAAGTCCTCCGTAAAGGACAAACGTAAGACCATCAGGATTGCCACCCTCAACGTTGGTACTCTGACTGGCCGAGCTGCCGAAGTGGCAGAAATGCTCAGAGAAAGAAACATCGACATCTGCGCATTACAGGAAACAAAATGGTCCGGCGCCAAGGCGAAAAGAATTGGTGGATACAGTTTGTATTATAAAGGAGAGCGATCGAAAGTCAATGGTGTCGCCATCGCCGTTTCACAGAGGTTAGAACACACCGTCAAGGATATACAAAGGATTTCTGACCGCATCATTTATGTGGCTATGATCTTCGGCAAGAGAATCACACACTTTGTCTGTGCTTTTGCCGATGTAACTTAACATGTAACATGAGTCGGATGCAGTGTGGATTTCGACCTGAGCACAGCACACCGATGCCATTCATGTTGCCCGACGGATGATGGAGAAAGCAAAGGAATGGAATAAGCCGCTCCACATGGCCTTTTTAGACCTGGAGAAGGCCTTCGACAGAGTGCCACGACAACTCATTTGGGAAGCCCTCAGATATCAACAAGTACCTGAAGCACTTGTCAAAGCTGTACAGCTGACCTACCTCAACTCCACCACTGCCGTCCGCACACCAGTAGGAGACACCCCACAGTTTCCGGTAACCGTTGGAGTCCATCAAGGATCAGCCCTTTCACCACTACTTTTCATCCTTTGCATGGACTACGCCACGAGAAACATCCGGAAGGAGCCGCCTCTGACACTGGGCTACGCTGACGATGTGCTGCTTATGGATCGATCAAAGAGAAAGTTAGAAAAACGTGTCAACCGCTGGAAGAAACAACTCGATGATCATGGACTCAAGCTCAACATTAACAAGACGGAATACATGAGCACGGTGGTCACAGAATCGTCAATTGTTGTAGCTGGAACTCCCCTACCAAAGACGGCTAAATTCTCATACCTCGGATCCATGCTCTCTGCGGACACTGACACGAAAGCCGACACGACTGCCAGAATCAATGCAGCATGGAACAAATGGCGAACGGTCACCTGTATCCTTTGTGACAAGAAAATGCCAATACGCCTAAAGTCCAAAATATACACCTCAGTCGTGAGGCCGGTAGCTGTTTATGGAGCAGAAACGAAACAGATGACGGCTGACGAAACAAGAGCCTATGGATCCATGGAGATGAAAATGTTGCGATGGTGCCTGGGACACACGCGTCTAGACCGCATTCGGAATGAACACATACGAGACAAAATCAAAGTTCAACCTATCGCCAACACCCTTGCTGCCTCACGCCTCCGCTGGTACGGTCATGTCCTACGAAGACCCCCTGATGCTGTGTCCAAGTCGGTAGACAACATAGTGTTCGTCGGTACACGTCCAAGAGGCCGACCCAGAAAGCGATGGCTAGACAACCTGAAATACGACATGAATGCTGCGGACCTGTCTGCAGCCGATGCATGGAACCGGGATCGCTGGAAAACATTGGTGGAAAAAGCGTACCCGACAAGGTTGACAACAACGCTAAGAAGAAGAAGAAGAAGGATGCCCATAATTGATATTATAGTTGACAACTTGTTTTTAGAACCTTCTTGTCCTGCTTAGCGGTGATCTCACGCCGTAACAAGATCCTTTTTTTTTGTCACGCGCCGCCAATCGCCCCTTCTGAGCCACTTATGAATGCAGACCGCACTGCGGCATTTTTCTAATTAAAGACAAAATTCGGGCTCAGACCCACTTAGCAAGCCCTTACCGTGGCTGGAAGTTGTGGGTAGGAAACTTTCAAGGTTGCATCTTCTTACCGAAACGCGTCACTAAGACCCTAGGCGCCATGGACTTCTAACAGACTCCACCAAACTTAACATGGTCCGCCCACCGTTCGATATCTTGTCTGCGTCGCGTTGATCTGCTCTCTCTACTCGGACTTCTCTACCGCTCTCCGCGCTCACATTATCTCTCATCTCCCTGCCTGCCTTTCGAACTTCCCCGTAGCATCGAGCAAAATACTCGTATATAAAGAATAAAACATTCGCCGTTGATCAATCCCTTTCTCTAATGCGGCACGCATTCTACTTCCATTTGTACATTCGTAGTGGCGTTTGAATGCGATGTGGCCTATACAATGAATCCCGGGCTACTCACAGCCTACGATTTGTTGCCCGGGCCGCTCGCATGGTAAGCGTCCCACTTGCCACTACATCACTTTCGCCATTTTTCTTTTCTGAGAACATGACAGTGAATTATTGATTTCGAAAAACCTGAATTTAGGCCGATTTTAACAAAGAAGACAATATTTTCGCCGGCATAATTCTCGACAGTTATGACCAGCGTACATATAATGTCCATCCTTGTTATCACAAAGCGTGGGACGACGCAGGCTCCCTCACTGTCGCTTCTCGTCGATGACGCATCCATCTAGGCCATAGATGTCTCTTACTCAAGGGGTTCACTTCTAGCACCACCGCCTGTTCTGAATGAGCATTGAGAGTTAGGTGTTTGTCCAACATCATCTATGAGTGCAGTATTAGGTTATTAATTTTGAATGTCATAATAATTTGTTTCTTACTTTCGCAGCTAAAGCACAATATCTTGAGACGGCGACCGCACATCGGGAAGGCCGTTCCCTAGTGCATATGCATATGCATCGGCTCCTGTTGCAAACTCAGGTGGCAGTGATCGGGTGTTCTTTGAGCCAAAACTTTTGTTCAAGAATGATCGATCAAAAACACCGCTTTCGCGTTTACATATGGTGCGACTTCAAGTAAGGAAAAATAGCGAAAGAATCCCACTCATAGTATGCAACATATTCAACAACGACAAGTAGTCTCTGGGGCTCTTTCTGCTGTGGCTTCAGCGTTTGAAGTACTCTGTTATAGGACTTGAAGACGAAGAGCATAAACTTTGGCCTGTAACTGGTGGTTCCCCTTTGTGGACCATGATTTTGCAACTCTGTTCCGTAACCTCAAGAGGAACAAGGTTTCTGGCTCTATTGCAATCAACTTCAACAAAAGGATCTCGCCGATATGAAAGTGAGAATACTGTTGGCAGCTTAAGTACAGGACGGGATCCGCTCGGTGACCGAAGACACAAAGTAGCTAATACGATGGTAGTAAAAAAAGTGCCGTTCAAGTCTTTGCAGCCTCCGCTTTTATATACTCGTGAGGGGAGAAAGACATTCCCTAAAGCGGTGACCAAGTCATGCTAGGAGCTTGCTCCAAAGGCGGCATGGTCTATTGTAAAGCTTTCTTGAAAATGGCTGTGATCATCCTGCTCGAACTCCGTAAAGTAAAACCGATAAAGATACTATATGTTTTAGCACAAATCAAAACTTATGATGATATCGCCCTAGGTCAGCACGTGATCAATTTCGCGCCCCAGTCTGCGACATAGGTTGTGCTGCGTCGCGTTGAATGTCGGGTAGTAGCAACCCACGTTCGCCGAGAGAGGCTCCATTGTTGGAGTCATCTTCCAGTCCCGGAAATGCTCCGTAAAAAATCAGCAGTCCGGCTCTCTCTCCCTCTCGCTCTTCCACAACATATCTTCCGCCGTCTGCCTTCAATAACCATTTCGGCTCATATGGTGACAATTACCTTCATTAAATTCAGGGGTTTGCGATACCGTCGCAACAGCATTTTCTACTACTCCTTGAAGACGGCGTCAAGCGAGCATTTCCTTTCGGTTTTTGCTTAGCACTGCTTTCAGTTTCATTTTCAACATTCGATCGACTGTCCTGACCTGTGCGGCGGCTCGCACCATCGCTCTGGTGACGCTTCTCTGTTCATTCTGCTGTGTTACCTGGCCCATTCGATATATAGTGTTGTTATCTTTGGCGCTACTCAGAGTGGCAGCTGGATTGATTAGAATTAGGAAAACTGCCACGGTGACAGGTATACTCAAATGATTTGTTTTATCATCTCTTACGAGGTGCGATCGATTGATCCTAATTGTCGTTCTTTTCATCGACTTGCTGTGGTCAAGAGAGTTCGTAATTCACTATTGGGTGGAAATAGCTGCAGTTTTTTTAACGATTCGGATATCACGCAGTGCTCAGAGTGGCAACTGGGCTTCTATTGTTTTATTGCCACCTTAGCAGGTATACTGTTCCTTCTGGCTTTGCTGATTTCTTATTCCTTGCGGGCATCTATTCTATGGCTGCTTGACGAGTTTCATTGGTCTCATTCGCTGCTGCTGGTTTATCTCAAGCACTGAATTTTTTGAGCATATCGGATATTTGCGCTGTCAGAATGGCAACTGGGCGCTCTTTCTTGTACTAGCGTTGCCACCAAAGACAGGTATAATTTCCTCTCGAGTCGTATACAATTTGTGCGAGCCCTACTGCTTACTGATTGCTGACGGTTTTGCCACTTGACATCGCTGCTTTTGTGTACGATATGGATGTGATCGTTGCTGCCTCCGCTTCGAGTGACAACAGTTCTGGTAAAGAACACTCTTGTTGAATGGATCTGCAGGGTAAACTGGAGGAGAGATCTAGTAGGTCTATGGGTGTCACTGGTCTTGTTAAAAACGTTCTTTGTGCTATGATGGCAGAATTCAGTTTTTCATGCTCCAAACACCAAAATTTGAAGAAAGAGATTAAGGAGTTGCAAAAATACTGATGAGTCGATGATCATTTAAAACCAGATCTTGAATTGTCAGAAAGTCGCGTTAAGGCGTATGTGGTTGCCCATCATCATCTATGAGTGTAATATTAGGTCATTAATTTCGAATGTCGCTATGATTTGTTTCTTAGTTTTGCAGCTTAAGCACAATATCTTGAGACGGAGACCGCACATCGGGAAGACCGTTCCCTAGTGCATATTACGAAAGCTTGGGTGGCAGCGAAGGGGTATTCTTTGAGCCAAAGCTTTTGCTCGAAGACGATCGATTTGAAACATAGTCTTTGCGTTTACATACGGTACGACTTCAAGTAAGGAAAAATGGCTAAAAAATCTCACTAATAGTGCGCAACATATGCAACAAGGACAAGTAGTCTCTGAGGCTCTCCCAGCCATGGCTTCAAGTACAGGACTTGAAGGCGAAGGGCATAGACTCTGACCTGTAGATGGTGGTTGTAGATGATGGTTGTGCAACTCTGTTCCGTAACCCAAAGAGGGAAAGGTTTCTGGCTTCATTGTAACCTTATTCAACAAAAGGATCTCAATTCAATTTAATTTCAATTTCAATTCAATGGTGGATATCCACAGAGCTGCCCTCGATACCTTTTCTCTGCACCTTTTTTGCATGCTATAATTGCCACTAACCCATCCTCAAGAAACGAAAGTCTTCGCATATGTGTGGATGGTGTATCACCGAATTAGTTCATGTTCTAAGAGCCCCTGGCTTCACTAAGCATGACAAGATAATTCAGAGCAGTGTACAGGACGCACCAGAATTACATAAACTGAGTGCGCGCTGCCCAACCGTTCTTTCAAAGGTCGCTCGTTCTATTTTATAAAGCGCTAACTTTGTGTGTCGGTTTGTGTATCTGTATGTGTGTGTATGTATGTATGTGTGTCCGTCCGCAAAATGAAGTGAGTGAGAAGGAAGCTCATGGGATAAACAAACCGCTAACAAATCGGGTAGCTTACAGGATTTGAGATATCAATGTTTTGTAGCAGGATAGTTGTGATAACACTCTAGGGCTATATAAACACCTGCTTAGCACACTTCCGTTCATTCCACATGGTGCTGCAGTGGCAGCTGGAGGGCAGTGGAGAGAGGAAGGGATGAGGAAGGGAAGCGAAAAATCTACCGTCATATCATGATTGTGTCCCTTCTACTGTATGAAACACCATTGTGTTGCATACGCGTCACTTCCAGGAGGTGTTGGTGTCACAGGAGGAAGGGACCATAGCGGAGGATAGAAAGCTTGCGCAGGAAAGGAAGGTCCCGGCGGTTGACGGGGGACTAATCTGGTTATGTTATAAACCAACAATAAAAATGTGCGCTTCCTCAGAAAGTAGAGCTTATGTTTCGTAACAGAAGCACTCGCCGGCTTGTGAGGAAGCCTTAGAATTTTCCCGGAATCGAACGTCATACAACGTACATATTCCAAATCTCCCTATATCATTAGAAATTATATATTTATTGATTCATTTGGGACGGAAAAATTTCTGCTCGCAGGCAGGCGGAAAAATTGTAATCATTATTACATACAATCAAAAAATCCATAATTACATTAGTCACATTATCCAATAACACAATAACTGCTTTCGTTTGAACAGTGCAAAACCTGAGCAGTATACAGCATATTGACTTCAAGAGAAATAAATGTTTAGCCAGCTCTACAAGCGAAGCTCGAGGGTTTCAAGCTTATTTTGGGACTTACATAAGAAACCTTCTCCGACGATCCTAGCTCCTCTATGTAGGTAACTATCCTATATAATGTTTCCTGAGTCTCGTAGTGTGCTTCCGTTTTCAAATGATTCGTCTTGGTGGTTCTGTATAAAGGCTCGCTCAAAAAACAACAGGATGGGGTCGCAAATGAACCCCCTTGAGCGTAGGGTCGCAAAAATTGATAGTTTGATCCGGACCTTTAGGCCTACATTAATGCAATAAGTATGTAACAGGATTCAGACTTAACCTAGCCTTGCTTCTTGATACGTGGCGAACATTTTCTTGAAGTTGGTTCGTTTCATTAGGCTTATATTGTCTTTCTCGACTCAATATCTTGGTTACCACAAGTTTGGCCCACCCTGTAGAACCACAAATGTACACTTATGCTGGAAGCTCATCCTTTCGAATGAGTACTTTAGCGTGAAGATCACGTGAGAGCAGCCCTAATGGCTTCCGTGGTGAGAAAAGCCTCCAATGTAGGCAGTTTATTGAAAGACCAGTTTTGCTCCGCCCGCTATCACGCGCATCACAGGGTAGGGAGGAACCACGGAATAGCAGCATGATGTACTCCATTAACCACCTCACTATTGAATGTGTTATACCTCCTTATCCCCTCCTCTCTGGCGCATAGCAGCGCCATGTTCTCCTTCCCTTTCTCCTCTGCCCCTTGGGAGACGGACTTTTGGTGCGTCCGGGGTTGCACGCGGCGAATCGCGCGGCGGGCTGCGCGGCGATCCGGACGAGGCAAGTCTTCGCGGGCTCCTGCAGTGGAATTCAACACGTCAGAACGTGTGCAGATCGCGGATAGAATCCACAAGGTTCTGCTTTGAAAAGAACTTCCCACTCGCGGAGATGGGTGAAATGGACGAAAGATGAGAAAAGAGAGAAAATTCATAGAAGTGTCACTATTACCCTATAATAAATATGAATAAGAAGCACTAAAAATGGAGTCATTTAGTGAGATGTTATTTATTGTCAACTCTATATCTTTGCTAATCGCGGCGCTCCTGTCCTTGGGGAGAACTTTCAAAACAGGGCCAATGGAAGGTGACACTAGAACTAAGCTCATGAGAAGGGAAATACGCTCGGGAGAACAGAAATTGCTCACATCCTCCACGAGAAACTCTTCCCCTCAGGCTTAGTCCCAAACACAATAATTGGTTGAATCTCTCCGCTCATGGGATTCCCCCCCCCCCCTTAACAACAAGCGCCAGCAACCTAAGCGCCCTGATTGCTATAACAGCCTTTTGCTATTCCTTTTCTTCTCTTCCTGCCGCTGCCTTTGAATATCCACGCGTTGGAATGTAATTCGAATCGCAGAACCTTGTGGATTCTATCCGCGATCTGCACACGTTCTGACGTGTTGGATTCCACCGCAGAAGCCCGCGAAGACTTGCCTCGTCCGGATCGCCGCGCAGCCCGCCGCGCGATTCGCCGCGTGCAACCCCGGACGCACCAAAAGTCCCGCACCCCTGCCCCTTCCCTTCGTCTTTCTCTCTCACCCCCCTTCCTTCCAGCCTCCTCTCTTGCCCACTTCCCTCTATCCCTTTTCTTCTACCCCCCCTCCCCCCCCCCGCTCATCCGGCTGCCACGGCAGCACCATGTAGAATGAGACTGAGTGTGCTCGATCGGTGTTTATATAGCCGCTGTGGGTGTTATCATGATCATGACATCAACATCACGAAGTGTTGCCCTTCGTACTCCCTGGTTTAGTGAGCTATTGGTCCGGAAGAGTCAAGCGTGCGTTGAGGAATCCTCGACATGTCACAGAGGGGGGGTCGTATTGGCCCGCTGGGAGGAAGAGATCGGGCCGATTGACGCAGTAGGATCATCACCGTCGGAGGACAAACATCAAGGAGTCGATGCCAGGCCAGAGGATTTCCAATAACAATGTCATTCCGCCCACATTCGTGATTCAGAGATGTCCGCTTAGCAATTCTTAGTTACTTGTCCTCTGACGGTGATGATCCTGGTTTTGTCACCATACAAGTTAAACAATCGAAATAATTCGCACTTTTTCCAAAGGATATTTTATCTTTCAAGTGAGTCCTCGAATCTGAAGGGATGTGAAGCACACGGCGCATCCCAGAGTGGGCCCAGTTGGTTGCGCGCGCTTCAACTACGGCTCTCTGGAGAAAGAATCTCAATTCAGGAAAAATCAAGAGGATTCTGAAAGGTTCATGTGAAATTACAGGGAGGAGTACACCATTCAACAAGAAACGCAGCCTTCAGCGTCAAATTCACAAGCATGTAACCTTTAAAGTTGAGATACGCTAAACAATTTTACACTTTTTGGAAGAGAAAAGCACGAGGATTTCCGAATCTGCTCCTACTTTAGTATATAATCGCCCCTGAAAGGAGCTATAGTCGTTGAAATAGTGCCAATGCAGCGAAAAAGTACCTTTCGGCGGTACTCGGGCAAAAATCCTCAACGTGGCCATTTTTTAAATAGTGAACGTATTTAGCAGTTTTAGTAACCTTGAATAGAGCAAATCTTCTAGTTTATGATGACGTATTAACTTTCCAGATTGGATGAGTTTGAACGGAGTTATGGCTTTGGAAAGCGTAAAAACTCGCACTCATCACGAATTTTCCTCGTTAATTTTGCAAAAATCCTCAACGTGGCCATTTTTTGAATACTGGACGTATGAAGCTGCTTTAGCAACCGTTTGATAGAGAAAATCTTCTAGTTTTGTCTGCCATATTAACTTTTCAAATTTGACGAAAATGAAGCAAGTTATGCTTCGGAAAGTGTAAAAACTCGTGCTCATCATGAATTTTCCTCGTTAATTGATCTAAATTTGTTATTTCTCATGAATTTTTGTAATTTCAATACTGTTAGAAAGAGCTCTTCACAAAACTCCCAAATCTGCTTTCAGATTGAAAATTCGTCACTTTGAAGAAAGTTATAATCATTTGAATATTTGTTCAAATTTCAATAGTAAATAAGCTGCTCCACGGTCAACGCCAAAGTCCAGTCAACACACAGCTGGCGAAGGCGGTTACAAGGCTTTATCAATTGAAAGGGGGACGTGTAAATTGAGAACCATGATCTGTGTAGTACTAGAATTTGGTAAGTGTAATAAATAGAGAAGAGATGTTGTCATAGTATGCCATTTTTAGTGAATAGTTTGTCGTTTTTGCTCCTTTTCTCGTTTGCTCGTTTGGTAGGACTCATCATAACATTCTTTTTGACTTTTTCACTTTTGTACTTCTTAACGAATTTTTTGGTGGACGGTGGGGTTGCAGGGCTCTTTTGAACATTTTGGGTGAGAATTAAACAACCTTTTCATAGCTCTGTTTTTGAAAAGGGTCGTTTCATGGACTTCGGCCTCTGGGGGAGGGAGGGGGGGTCGTCGTATTTCCAAATTTTCCTCGACGGTACGCTTGACCCTGGTCCGGACGGACGCAACGACACACACATCGACAAACCGACACACCAAACTTCTGGTTTATATAATGAAGTGAATGTGGAGACGAAAATAAAAATGAGTCTACACCAATGAAAAACTTTATCAAACTAGGTGATGTTCAATAAGAGAAAAGTTATTTCAATTCTATGTCATTATGCTTGCCGACAGTAGTGACCATATGCAGAAGCCATTCAGGCAGCTGGATGGCCAGGAACTAAATTGTTTTGTTCAACTGAATTATTTCAATCTGAAAAAGGGAAACTGGTACCGTATCGATATTCAAGTTCAGTGGTTATGAATGTATAAAGAACGCTGCTGTACGTGATCACTGGCACACGATTTGTGTAAGAACGAAACACATGTCCGACACCATCAGGAGAGCAGAACCTACAATTTACTTTTGATTTATCGTAGTTGTTTTGATTCGTGCGGTGGAGCTCAGGGACGAAATTCAAATGGATTGAAGTCTTCAAATAGAGAGCAAAAATTGCGATGAGAAACCCAGAGCTCATTTATTTGGTAACCATTTCAGCTTCTTACTCTTGCACACAGTGTTGCATCTCGAAAAATTTAAGACGAGCAACACAATTAAATTCTATGGAGACACTCTAATTTACTACCATTCGGTTTCCTTTCCTTTTTAAACCTGCAACGCTTCACACAACTGTACCTGTAGCCAGTCAGTGTTTGGTTCTTGTTGGTTTTGAGCTCAAAACCAGCAAAACTGCATCCTGCACCAACATAACCATATGGGTAATCCACCAATTTCACTTCGATTGTTGTTCCATTTGGAGACTAAAAATTACAGGATAATTGTTGTGGATGTAGTGAAATGAACAGTTTTCACTGTCAATTGAAATGGTTCTAGAGCAGTAATAATTTTAGCAAGAGCGATTGACCATTCGATGCTATTCTATTCAAGCTACACATAATTCATAGCAAGTTCGAAAACATTTCACTGAGGCATGGGACATACTTCAATCCAGTAGTTACACTTTACAAAGTCGCCATCTGAAGGTTGGCGGTTTAAAGTGTCCGTGAGAGTCTCCCAGTTCGAAGAAGCTTGAAGGATTTCGCCACACTCGTCTGGCTAAAATAGAAACGTTCTGCACCTCCATCACCACTCACAAGAAATTGCTGGTTTCCTCTCTTGCTCAAATACACCAGGTGCGATTGATAAAGGCAACTTAGAAAATTCCATGCACGAAATCAAGATTTTTAGAAGAAATGAACTAGCGAAAAAAAAACCTGCATGGAGCCCCTCGGACACCGGGCGGAGCCAAGAGGGCGCAGTGAGCAATGCACATGGTGGGTCGATCACGTCTAAGGCGGCTATATAAGCTGGGAAGGAAATGAGTTAAACCATTCGAAAATACAGGCAGAACTATTCCATAATTGTTTACATTAGCAAAATTAACGTTTTTTCGTCGTTTTCTTTTAGTGTAAGTGTTTGACTCATAGGAGAGACTTAAGCAGTTTCTGTGCAAGATTTCTTTGAATTCAAGTTGGTTGCTCACTATTTCGTTGCATAGATCTCCGCCGTAACCACCGGGACATACGCATTTCGAGCAGTCTCGGGGATTAGGGAATCCACCATTCTCGCACTTGGCCGAAGTTTGTGATTTGCACCGTTCTGAAGTATACGTATAAAAGATAAGTATGGTGGAATGTGATGCGAAAGTATTTCGAGGGCATTTATGATTCGTCAATTGCATTGGAGGAATGAAAAAGCTGAACTACACACATATGTTGGTTCGTTGAGATAAATAGCTATCTATGACGTCAAAACGACTTTCTGTACTTGTACCACCGAGGATACATCCAAAATGTATTAACAAGCACAGAAATCTTTCGAATTTAAAAGTACGAGCGGACGAGTATATGTGACCAGGGTCAACCGTCACGTTCGAACATTTTCGGGATTTTTGCGACCCCCTAGCTCTCGAGGGGGTCCAGTTGCGACCCCCTGTTTTTGTTAATAAGAGTGCTAGACATGAATCCGTTGCGCCAGAAAGCGTCTGCGCGTCGTCGCGTCGGCCTTGGAGCGCGGCAGGTATCACCCGGGCGCTGGAAGAACGGGACGCGGCGAAGAAAAAATTTTAGAGGGGAATAACTTTCTTGGGACGTATTTTTTGACTTGTTGAGGTAGAAGAAAACTGCCTAACTCTCCGGAAAGTACTTCTGTTAGAAGTGGAAAACCCAAAATTCTAAGAAGGCGCACCTTCAACTTTGAAGGCCCATAAAATCTTTCGTATGCGACATTTTGGAAATCTGTAAAAAGTTTCAGAAACTTCAAATATTTCTCTAACAAAACAGTATAAAAAGTTTAGTGATTGTCCCCTTTTTCAAAAAATTGTCCCGTTCGAACATTTTTCGTGCAAAAGCGAGTTTTTGGGCTTTCAGCGACCATAACTTGCTGCTCAAAAACCTATGGGAACAAAATGTTCGAACGTGTGATTTTCTCGGAAAATGGATTTTGAAAAACGGTTTGGGGCTTGTTCAGAAAGAGCAAATCCTGTACTTTCACCCCATGAAAAAAGTGCATCACAGAAATGAAAATGAAGTGAGTTATGGTCGCTGAAAGCCCAAAAACTCGCTTTTGCACGAAAAATGTTCGAACGGGACAATTTTTTAAAAAAAGGGGAAATCACAAACACAGTCACATACTATTTCTAA
>MU868690.1:35358-47374 GCA_036418205.1 Ostertagia ostertagi | reverse complement strand
GGTATGCATTCAACAGTTCTCTATTCCTCGAGGAAGACACCGAAGTTGCCTGAAACTGTCTATCTGTGCATAATTTATCGAATCTAGTCTGCACAAACAATTCTTGCCCTCGGATACGCCACGCACGCGCATGTGACCGGCAGTCTTCAAAATGGCGGCCCCCTTCCGCCCAAAATGCGACCCCATTCGTTCAAACAGTTTGAACGGACGGTTGACCCTGTACGTGACTATGTCCAGTGAGCCGGATATTCTGATTGGTGAAGGGAGGGTTTGACAACAGAATCCCGAGGATTGGAAAAGGAAACGCGCGGAATCATCTGCCTGCAGGTTGGCAGATTTTGTAACACTTTTCAGGAAAGCAGTACGACAAACCATGACAACTGTAGAGATCGTTCATCATGTAGTAGTCGTTTGAACGCAATGAATGGGGATCCAAGAGTCTCTATATAATAATAGTCGTGCGGCACCAATACCGGCGTTCCATCAATCGAATAACTAAAAAAAATAAGATTAATTTGAAATTGAATGGCCTGCATGACTTATGTGTTATCATTTCCATTATTACACCAAGAATTATTCCTTGAGAATATTTCATCGCATTCTAATTGACGCTCTTATTTATGCTCTCTCTTGTTGCAGCTTATAATATTCAACGCCGTGAAGCGCCTCAGCTGAAGCAGTTTTTTTTCCTCTTTGGTTACTGCTTTGACTTACAATTTTTTGAGCCTGGATGCGAGCCTTCTGGTTTGAAGGAATCTTTGACATTTTCTTCATTTGAACGTCAGTCTTGATACAATGAGTTCCTCGTCTTCCTTTAAGCCCCGGAAATTGTAGCGAAGAATTTGTTCTACATCGTATATCACAGATCAGTAAAGAAGTGAGTTTTTTCATTCGCATAAAACAAGCTATAAAAAGGGGAATGACATCTCAAAATGCTGCTTCATCGTAGCACGCCCTTATCACATCTTTTGGTATGTCTGAGTCTTATCTGAGGAAAGCTAAGATCAGTTAGTTTCAGTGACCGTAGAAGGTTACAAACAAAGTGTTGGTCCTGCACAATTATATTTTTTATGTGTTCTGTTGTTCTGTTGGATTGTAAGTTTTTCACAGCCCTTAGACGTGGCATTAGGTCATACCTAGGGAATTTCAGTGCAATGGTGTAGTCACTCGCTCTCCGCTCTTTCTCCCATTCCACACAAATATGCTATTTCTACTAAGGAGGCTTGCATTCGAAACATTTTAAAATTTGAACAAATTCGAATGGGCAGAAAAAAAATTACCGCTTAGAGAGCATCCGGTCAAATACTTTTTAGCTTTTGCAAAAGCTCAGAACTTGGTCCATACGAATAATTTACAGGAAAACTTACTCCGCTGCGGCGTAGTGCATAATAGAACCGTAGTCGTACGCTAATCCAAAGTTATCGTTCTGTTCTCGTGTAAATTTTTCGAAGTCTCCTTTATGATCTGCCTGAAAAAACTCTAGTGAAAGCCTTCAAATTCTTCCATTTTATAGACCGCTAATTTGGTGCGTCGGTTTGTATGTATGTATGTATGTATGTATGTATGTATGTATGTATGTATGTATGTATGTATGTATGTATGTATGTATGTATGTATGTATGTATGTATGTATGTATGTATGTATGTATGTATGTATGTATGTATGTATGTATGTATGTATGTATGTATGTATGTATGTATGTATGTATGTATGTGTGTCCGTGCAAAATGAAGTGAGTGAGAAGGAAGCTCATGGGAATAAACAAACCGCTAACAAATCGGGTAGCTCACAGGACTTGAGCTATCAATGTTTCGTGATATGGTAATTGCGATAACACCCCTACGGTTATATGAACACATACTGAGCACACTTTCGGGCACTCTGGTGCAGTTGGAAGACAGGGGAGGAATTGAGGGAGATAATGATGTAACCATCGAGACGATATAAGAGAATCATTTTCGTAGACCTCTAGAATGATCGTCATTAGAATAGGCTGTCAGCAGTGACCAGAAATGCAATTCAAAACGCATGATGATGACGACGATGAATATTCCCAAGGTCACCGATACGGCGTCAGACTCTAATTCACCTACGGCAGTTGTCGTATTGTTACAAGAGCTTACAGTTCATTACGCAGTAACGTGCTTGATGACCTGTTTTAAACGGAGGAAGGATTTTACGCATCTGTTCCACATATAGTGAGCAGATACCCGATTCTGCTTTATCGCTTCAGAGCTTTCAATCTAATAATGAAAATTCTCATTACCACCTCTTGAAATGATAGAGAAAACTAGTGTTTACCTCAACTACGTCCCAATTAACTTTGACAAAGTCGTCACGATCGTAACGCGAGTGGGTATGTATGAATCCCAGAAGATGACCAATTTCGTGCGCAGCAATAAGTCTCCTACCGCATCCGTTTCCCAACGATAGCACCTGTACGCCGCCCTGTCTGCCGACTGCTGAATAACATCCCGACTGCTCAGACACTTTCGCTCGGTCTTTAGCTGAAAAGTAAGGTCTCTATTAAAAAATTCAAATAATTCAAATACTAAATAATGTGCAATACAACACAGAACATGAGATGTTCTCTATCCGTTCATTATTCGATGTCTCCTTCGTTGTAGATGATTCAGTTCTATATTTTCCAAACATTCTGCTTTACATTGAAGCAGTATTCATTCAACTCTCTTGTTCGTATTCTTTTTTCGAAGCCGACTATGGTAACCCTATTTGGTGAACATCCGGTTAATTCTCACCCGAAGGATTTTCTGTGAAATTGATGCAGGTGTGACTTTCCCATTGTTTAGCTGCGTCTTTGAATGCAGTCTTGGTTTGAGCAGCTGAAATGATTTGCATATTGTATTTTATTGGAGTTTCAGCTAATCACGATGACACCAATGCGCTTACAGACAGAATCGTCGAAGAAATAGTTTACTCCATCCACCCAAAGAACTTGTGGCCAAGCCTTCCAATTCATGGCCTGACGTTTCAAACGATGCCCGTCAACGGTTTCCCCACTTTTTGTACCGCTAGCGATCTGTTCCGCATGCTCACTTCAATGATGGTATTAGAGAAAACAATAACTTGAATTGTGAATTTCTCACGTACCGGGATAACACAATATCGCCTTGGTAGGGTAGATGATGAACGTTATTGTTTTTATTCACTTCAACAACGGAAAGCCCGGAAAGATCTTCCCCATTGATGAGAGCAGGTAACAATATGGCGAGTAAGATAGGCTTCATACTGCAATATTTTTGATGAAAAGCAATTGGAAGCCGATGCAATAAGCGTGAACGACATACTTTCATGTAAAAAATTATCTGTAAAGGTGCAAGAAGCGGCCGTCAAGAGGACAAAGGTTTACAGTTCGAGTTTGGGAAAATTTGAGAGATGATTGGCAAGTGGGAAACGTATGAATGGAGTAGCGGGCAGGACTTCTTGTTGAAACATAGGCTGCTCCGCAGATATGGTATGCAATCAGTAGCATATTGATAACGGGATAATAGGTATTTGTTGCACAGAGATCACTGTCAAATCCGACATATGAATTTATTCAGATGTTTCCTTTGCATCGAAGAGCATAATATTCACAGGTTTATTAGATTCTATAGTGCCCTTGGCACGAATGAGAGCCCGTGGGAACTCCGACTACGCTTTGCCGTTGGCACTTGCATGGCAAGTTTTTGCACACGAAATCTTAACTCGGAATAAGTATGCACGGCACGGCACGAGCCTGCAAGAAAAAGGAAATCTCAAGGGGAATCACATCATTCTTCCTAATCGGCGACAATTTGCGTGAAGTCTGGAGAAAAGCGCTAATTTCCTCTCAAGCAACGCTTCGTGGAAAGAAAACACAGAGCCCTGTATGGACTTTCAGCATGAGGGGAGGGAGCTATACTAATAATTTGGATTGCTACAGTGCGTGATACACCGGCAGCTAGTCCTCAAAAATGTTAGGGATCACCCAGATATCGACAATTATGGAAGAAACGCTGTGTGCAGAGGAAGGGAGAGCGTGGTATCCTTCAGGGAAGAACACTAGTTTCATCAGAACTGTCTGGCCTGTCAGGGGTACAACAAGCGGATGACAGCATGCCATGGTACGGAAAGATAGCGCTTTTATAGCGGTAAGCCTCTGTTTCGTCATGTTCTCTTGCCTGAATAAATATTAACACAAGGTATGTTTGAAAACTGTAGAACAGTGATAAAAATGTCGTCATACGGATTGTGCGAAGGTTATGGTAACAAGGCAGGCCGCTGTCTCATTTTGAATGGGAAAGAACCAGGAATGGGACAAACTGATTTTACGGAAAAATAAATAAGGCGCCCACCAACCATCGCTCTCTTAATGACTTTATGCCGACGGTTTCGCTCTCGTCTTTGGCTGTTGCTCCCTTGGCTCTTCGTCCGCGCCGTGGGAGCAAAAAGAGGTGGAAGAACACCGCTTGGGGCTCATGAAAAACCTATTCCACAGTCCACCGCAATCAGTCAAATACACGTTAATTGATGTCACAATTGGGCGATAGGGCGCACGTCGTTGTGCAACCGATTCACCAATGAATCACAAATTGTTCAGGGGTTTATTCATCCGAACACAAACAAGGCGGTCATAATCAGAAGCCCTTTTCCGAGGATGTTGTGGCGGAAACTCCACTTCACCAGATAACTGAGAATCCGAACTGACATCTGCCTCCAGAAAACGGTAGCTCCACAAATCGCAAGGCGCTTCAACAGCAGCTGTTTTGTCGTCCCTTATCAGTAGATTGACTACTGAGCTCAACAATCTGTGTCACAAGTATATTCCGCAATCATCTAAATGTCGTCGTGGAATGAGAGCTTCCATTTTCCTTCACGAGCCGAAGGTGAACAAGAAGTGGAGGCTACCACTCATGACAAATTGATGGCCATTAAATCACCGTTGGACTTATTACTAAAATTAGTGAGGATCTCCGAAAAATCAATATCAAAGTGAATCGAATAATTATGTACTTAATTTTTGATTGTTGACTGCTGTTTTCGGCTGCACCTGCGAATGTTGCACAAAAATGCCTCACCAGGTTTTTGATTATTGAGAAATAGACAGAATTCACCAAGGAGGTGGCTTCACTTTTTCCCCATTTTATGACTCTCAGAGCCTTTGCTATTCTGACACCGATGAATTAATGCAATAATAGCATCAAAAGCTGAAGTAGTTCCTTCAACAGGGCGTCATGATTTGCCATCTTTGGAGCAGAGCTGTGAGGCCACACCAGGGGCAAGCGAACCGTCGAGTAAAATTTGGAAAAACGACCCCCCTCTCCCCCAGAGGCCAAAATCCCTGAAACGACCCTACTTCACAAGCCAAACTATGGGAAGGTTGTTTAACTCTCCACCAAAAATGTCCATAAACAAAAACCCCTACTACCCCACCCCTCCCTTACCAAAAAATCCGTTTAAGAAGTGCAAAAGTGCAAAAGTCAAAGAATGGTCATTATGATGAGTCCTACCAAACGAGCAAACGAGAAACGGAGCAAAAAACGACAAACTAGTCACTAAAAATGGCATACTATGACAACATCTCTTCTTTATTTATTTCCTTCGCAAGACTTACCAAATTTTAGTACTACACAGAGCATGGTTCTCAAGTTGATACATTTCCCTTTCGCTTGAAAGAAGCCTTATAACCGTCCTAGCCAGCTGGGTGTTGATTGGTCTTTTGAGTTTGCTCTGGATCAACTTATCTACTAGTGAAATTTGAACACATATTCAAAGGATTATCACCTGAACATCTGTCGTCCCGATCGTCGATTTGCTCGAGCGGGCGCCAGCAACGTCTCCATTCGTCCCTGTCGCGTGCTAGAGTGGTCCAGTGGATCCTCCTTGCTCGAGGGACACGAAGTCCGTTCATTCCTTTCGTTCAGAGCTTTCGTGAAGAAGTCTGACCATCGGGCCGGCGGTCGTCCAGGTGTTCGTTTGACGTCCCGAGGGATCTCTGGTCCAACGGTCATCGCAAAATCGCATGACGTGTCCGGCCCACCTTATCTTCGATTCCTTGGCGAAAACGGCAGCGTCCCTGATCTTCGATCGTTGGCGTAGTTCCGAACTCCGGATTCCCCTCTGCACTTGCGTGTATAGGGTTACTCCTAGCATCGTCCTCTCGACAGCGCGTTGGATAACGCTGACCGCATGCTCGTCCTGCCTGCGCAGAGTCCAAGTCTCTGAGGCGTAGGTTAGGGCAGGAAGGACAGCGGAATCGAAGAGGTGGGCACGGAGCCGGATGTTCTTCGTCTTCTTCACTACTCCTCTCGATGTTCTTAGATGCTCCCCTCATGCCGCTCACCACGAAGGTGGTGCAGTTGCCGGCCGTCGACCTTCACTCCCATGTCTTCCCATTCCAGTTGACGCATGACGTTCTCGAGAGCGGCGCTGAAGAGTTTGGGCGAGATGGTGTCGCCCTGTCGAACCCCTCTCTTGACGTCGATGATGACCTCCTTGTAGAATGGTGAGATCTGGTCGTAAAGTTGCTGTAGAGCTCACGAAGAATCTTGATGTACTGAGTAGGGACGCCCTGGTTGCCCAAGGCTTCGATGACCGCTTCTGTCTCCACAGAGTCGAAGGCCGCCAAAGCGATGAACGTGAGACAAAGCGGCATCTTGTACTCTCGTGAAACTTCAATGAGTCTTGTAACCGTGTGGATATGGTCGATCGTGCTGAACCTCTTCGGAACCCTGCTTGCTCGCATGGCTGTCCTTCATCTAGTATTCTGCCGATCCTGTTAAGGATGACTCGAGTGAATAGCTTGTAGATTACAGACAGCAGGCAGATTGGGCGATAGTTGCCAATGTCGTCCAGGTCTCCCTTCTTGTACAGCAACACGGTCCTGCTGGTTTTCCACGGAGTGGGTACCTTGCATTCCGACAGGTAGCGCGTGAAGAGTCGAGCCAGAGTTCTGATGATAACTGGCGGTGCGTTCTTCAGATGTTCCGGTTTAACCCTGTCGAGACCGGGCGCTGTACAATTCTTCACCGACTTGATGGCGTGTCGGACTTCGGAAGAGAGAACTGAGGGGACAACGTATCCATCCTCTTGCGGTTGATAAGTAGGCAGATGGACATGGCTATCGAAGAGATCCGAGTAGAAGTCGTGGATGACTTTCTCCATTGCCCTTCGGGATGCAGTAACTGTTCCATCCGGACGTCGGAGGCAGGTCATCTTGGTCTTGTAGCTGG
This sequence comes from Ostertagia ostertagi, assembly GCA_036418205.1. NCBI lineage: Eukaryota > Metazoa > Nematoda > Chromadorea > Rhabditida > Trichostrongylidae > Ostertagia > Ostertagia ostertagi. Next base: position 40,159 of record MU868690.1, on the reverse strand, counting down.
CAAAGCTTCGGCGGGCATTGCGGATGCTCCTCCCAGCCTCTGCTGCTTCAGCTAATACTGCTGCTCTTCGCTCCTTGAGATCTTCCTTTATCGCCTCTCTGCATAGCTTCGCAAGCTCGGACGTGAGTTGGTGATTGCCTGCAGCTCGTGCGGCTCCACGCTGGCGTATCAGTTCGAGAGTTTCCGGAGACAGACGTCCCTTGGTGACTTTCAAACTCTCTGCCTTCTTGCCACAATCGTGAAGATGTTCAACGAGCCGATAGTACTCCTCGTCGATGTTTTCGATGACGGAATCCTCCCATAAGCTGACGAGGGAAGCGAAGTGGTCCCAGTTGATGACTGTCCTGGGGCTTCGCTTCCTGAACTTTGCTGCTCTCTCAACACGCATCGAGAAGTGGAATCTTGCGCGGAGGAGACGATGGTCCGATCCCGTGTAGAACTTTGGAACAACAGCGACGTCGGTCAGGCAAAACCTTCGATTGAAGATGATGTGGTCTATCTCGTTATGGAACTGTCCATCAGGTGACTCCCAAGTCCAACGAAGGTGAGGGGGCTTTTGGAACTGTGAGTTACCATGGATGGTGTTGGTCGACATGATAAACTCCGACAGTCTCTCACCCTGCTCATTCCATTCCATTCCGTGAGTACCGATGTGAAGTTCTTCAGCCGTTCTTCTTGGGCCAATCTTAGCGTTGAAGTCGCCGACGATGACCTTGAAGAAGGTATGATCTTCCCTGTAGAACTTCTCCAATTCCATATAAAATGCTTCGTGTTCTTCATCGTCGTGGATGGATGTTGATGCGTAGGCGACGAAGATTGTCGGGAGCATTCAAGAACATCGAGGGAGTAGTGAAGAAGACGAAGAACATCCGGCTCCGTGCCCACCTCTTCGATTCCGCTGTCCTTCCTGCCCTAACCTACGCCTCAGAGACTTGGACTCTGCGCAGGCAGGACGAGCATGCGGTCAGCGTTATCCAAACGCGCTGTCGAGAGGACGATGCTAGGAGTAACCCTATACACGCAAGTGCAGAGGGGAATCCGGAGTTCGAACTACGCCAACGATCGAAGATCAGGGACGCTGCCGTTTTCGCCAAGGAATCGAAGATAAGGTGGGCCGGACACGTCATGCGATTTTGCGATGACCGTTGGACCAGAGCGGTTACCGACTGGATCCCTCGGGACGTCAAACGAACACCTGGACGACCGCCGGCCCGATGGTCAGACTTCTTCACGAAAGCTCTGAACGAAAGGAATGAACGGACTTCGTGTCCCTCGAGCAAGGAGGATCCACTGGACCACTCTAGCACGCGACAGGGACGAATGGAGACGTTGCTGGCGCCCGCTCGAGCAAAAATCGATCAATAATGACAGTTCTTTGACTTTTGCACTTTTGCACTTCTAGCATTTTTGGTAAGGGATGGGTGGGGTAGTAGGGGTTTTTGTTTATGGACATTTTTGGTGGAGAGTTAAACAACCTTCCCATAGTTTGGCTTGTGAAGTGGGTCGTTTCAGGGATTTTGGCCTCTGGGGGAGAGGGGGGTCGTTTTTCCAAATTTTACTCGACGGTTCGCTTGCCCCTGGTGTGGCCTCACAGCTCTGCTCCAAAGATGGCAAATCATGACGCCCTGTTGAGGAACTACTTCAGCTTTTGATGCTATTATTGCATTAATTCATCGGTGTCAGAATATCAAAGGCTCTGAGAGTCATAAAATGGGGAAAAGTGAAGCCACCTCCTTGGTGAATTCTGTCTATTTCTCAATAATCAAAAACCTGGTGAGGCATTTTTGTGCAACATTCGCAGGTGCAGCCGAAAACAGCAGTCAACAATCAAAAATTAAGTACATAATTATTCGATTCACTTTGATATTGATTTTTCGGAGATCCTCACTAATTTTAGTAATAAGTCCAACGGTGATTTAATGGCCATCAATTTGTCATGAGTGGTAGCCTCCACTTCTTGTTCACCTTCGGCTCGTGAAGGAAAATGGAAGCTCTCATTCCACGACGACATTTAGATGATTGCGGAATATACTTGTGACACAGATTGTTGAGCTCAGTAGTCAATCTACTGATAAGAGACGACAAAACAGCTGCTGTTGAAGCGCCTTGCGATTTGTGGAGCTACCGTTTTCTGGAGGCAGATGTCAGTTCGGATTCTCAGTTATCTGGTGAAGTGGAGTTTCCGCCACAACATCCTCGGAAAAGGGCTTCTGATTATGACCGCCTTGTTTGTGTTCGGATGAATAAACCCCTGAACAATTTGTGATTCATTGGTGAATCGGTTGCACAACGACGTGCGCCCTATCGCCCAATTGTGACATCAATTAACGTGTATTTGACTGATTGCGGTGGACTGTGGAATAGGTTTTTCATGAGCCCCAAGCGGTGTTCTTCCACCTCTTTTTGCTCCCACGGCGCGGACGAAGAGCCAAGGGAGCAACAGCCAAAGACGAGAGCGAAACCGTCGGCATAAAGTCATTAAGAGAGCGATGGTTGGTGGGCGCCTTATTTATTTTTCCGTAAAATCAGTTTGTCCCATTCCTGGTTCTTTCCCATTCAAAATGAGACAGCGGCCTGCCTTGTTACCATAACCTTCGCACAATCCGTATGACGACATTTTTATCACTGTTCTACAGTTTTCAAACATACCTTGTGTTAATATTTATTCAGGCAAGAGAACATGACGAAACAGAGGCTTACCGCTATAAAAGCGCTATCTTTCCGTACCATGGCATGCTGTCATCCGCTTGTTGTACCCATGACAGGCCAGACAGTTCTGATAAAACTGGTGTTCTTCCCTAAAGGATACCACGCTCTCCCTTCCTTTGCACACAGCGTTTCTTCCATAAGTGTCGATATCTGGGTGATCCCTAACATTTTTGAGGACTAGCTGCCGGTGTATCACGCACTGTAGCAATCCAAATTATTAGTATAGCTCCCTCCCCTCATGCTGAAAGTCCATACAGGGCTCTGTGTTTTCTTTCCACGAAGCGTTGCTTGAGAGGAAATTAGCGCTTTTCTCCAGACTTCACGCAAATTGTCGCCGATTAGGAAGAATGATGTGATTCCCCTTGAGATTTCCTTTTTCTTGCAGGCTCGTGCCGTGCCGTGCATACTTATTCCGAGTTAAGATTTCGTGTGCAAAAACTTGTCATGCAAGTGCCAACGGCAAAGCGTAGTCGGAGTTCCCACGGGCTCTCATTCGTGCCAAGGGCACTATAGAATCTAATGAACCTGTGAATATTATGCTCTTCGATGCAAAGGAAACATCTGAATAAATTCATATGTCGGATTTGACAGTGATCTCTGTGCAACAAATACCTATTATCCCGTTATCATACCATATCTGCGGAGCAGCCTATGTTTCAACAAGAAGTCCTGCCCGCTACTCCATTCATACGTTTCCCACTTGCCAATCATCTCTCAAATTTTCCCAAACTCGAACTGTAAACCTTTGTCCTCTTGACGGCCGCTTCTTGCACCTTTACAGATAATTTTTTACAAATGAAAGTATGTCGTTCACGCTTATTGCATCGGCTTCCAATTGCTTTTCATCAAAAATATTGCAGTATGAAGCCTATCTTACTCGCCATATTGTTACCTGCTCTCATCAATGGGGAAGATCTTTCCGGGCTTTCCGTTGTTGAAGTGAATAAAAACAATAACGTTCATCATCTACCCTACCAAGGCGATATTGTGTTATCCCGGTACGTGAGAAATTCACAATTCAAGTTATTGTTTTCTCTAATGCCATCATTGAAGTGAGCATGCGGAACAGATCGCTAGCGGTACAAAAAGTGGGGAAAGCGTTGACGGGCATCGTTTGAAACGTCAGGCCATGAATTGGAAGGCTTGGCCACAAGTTCTTTGGGTGGATGGAGTAAACTATTTCTTCGACGATTCTGTCTGTAAGCATTGGTGTCATCGTGATTAGCTGAAACTCCAGTAAAATACAATATGCAAATCATTTCAGCTGCTCAAACCAAGACTGCATTCAAAGACGCAGCTAAACAATGGGAAAGTCACACCTGCATCAATTTCACAGAAAATCCTTCGGGTGAGAATTAACCGAATGTTCACCAAATAGGGTTACCATAGTCGGCTTCGAAAAAAGAATACGAACAAGAGAGTTGAATGAATACTGCTTCAATGTAAAGCAGAATGTTTGGAAAATATAAAACTGAATCATCTACAACGAAGGAGACATCGAATAATGAACGGATAGAGAACATCTCATGTTCTGTGTTGTATTGCACATTATTTAGTATTTGAATTATTTGAATTTTTTAATAGAGACCTTACTTTTCAGCTAAAGACCGAGCGAAAGTGTCTGAGCAGTCGGGATGTTATTCAGAAGTCGGCAGACAGGGCGGCGTACAGGTGCTATCGTTGGGAAACGGATGCGGTAGGAGACTTATTGCTGCGCACGAAATTGGTCATCTTCTGGGATTCATACATACCCACTCGCGTTACGATCGTGACGACTTTGTCAAAGTTAATTGGGACGTAGTTGAGGTAAACACTAGTTTTCTCTATCATTTCAAGAGGTGGTAATGAGAATTTTCATTATTAGATTGAAAGCTCTGAAGCGATAAAGCAGAATCGGGTATCTGCTCACTATATGTGGAACAGATGCGTAAAATCCTTCCTCCGTTCAAAACAGGTCATCAAGCACGTTACTGCGTAATGAACTGTAAGCTCTTGTAACAATAAGGCAACTGCCCGTAGGTGCATTAGAGTCTGACGCCGTATCGGTGACCTTGGGAATATTCATCGTCGTCATCATCATGCGTTTTGAATT
>MU868690.1:13209-32377 GCA_036418205.1 Ostertagia ostertagi | reverse complement strand
CGCAAATTTGGCTCTCTATTTGAAGACTTCAATCCATTTGAATTTCGTCCCTGAGCTCCACCGCACGACATCAAAACAACTACGATAAATTAAAAGTAAATTGTAGGTTCTGTTCTCCTGATGGTGTCGGACATGTGTTTCGTTCTTACACCAATCACCTGCCAGTGATCACGTACAGCAGCGTTCTTTATACATTCATAACCACTGAACTTGCATATCGATACGGTACCAGTTTCCCTTTCTGTTAGATTGAAATAATTCAGTTGAACAAAACAATTTAGTTCCTGGATATCCAGCTGCCTGAATGGCTTCTGCATATGGTCACTACTGTCGGCAAGCATAATGACATAGATTGAAATAACTTTTCTCTTATTGAACATCACCTAGTTTGATAAAGTTTTTCATTGGTGTAGACTCATTTTTATTTTCGACTCCACATTCACTTCATTATATGAACCAGAAATTTGGTGTGTCGGTTTGTCGGTGTGTGTCGTTCTGTCCGTCCGGACCAACCGCTCACAAAACCAGGGAGTACGAAGGGCAACACTTCGTGATGTTGATGTCATGATCATGATAACACCCACAGCGGCTATATAAACACCGATCGAGCACACTCAGTCTCATTCTACATGGTGCTGCCGTGGCAGCCGGATGAGCGGGGGGGGGGATTAGAGGGGGGGTAGAAGAAGAAGGGATTAGAGGGGGTGGTAGAAGAAAAAGGGATAGAGGGAAGTGGGCAAGAGAGGGGGCTGGAAGGAAGGGGGTGAGAGAGAAAGAGTAAGGGAAGGGGAAGATGGCGCTGCTATGCGCCGGAGAGAAGGGGTATAAGGAGGTATAACACATTCAATAGTGAGGTGGTTAATGGAGTACGTCATGCTGCTATTCCGTGGTTCCTCCCTACCCTGTGATGCGCGTGATAGCGGGCGGAGCAAAACTGGTCTTTCAATAAACTGCCTACATTGGAGGCTTTTCTGACCACGGAAGCCATTAGGGCTGCTCTCACGTGATCTTCACGCTACTCTCAAAAGTACTCATTCGAAAGGATGAGCTTCAAGCATAAGTGTGCATTTGTGGTTCTACAGGGTGGGCCAAACTTATGGCTAACCAAGATATTGAGTCGAGAAAGACAATATAACCGTTGTCAAAAAGCAAGGGTAGGTTAAGTCTGAAATCTGTTACATACTTATTGCTTTGATGTAGGCCTCCAGGTCCGGATCAAACTATCAATTTTTGCGACCCTACGCTCAAGGGGGTTCATTTGCGACCCCATCCTGTTGTTTTTTGAGCGAGCCTTTATACAGAACCACCAAGACGAATCATTTGAAAACGGAAGCACATTACGAGACTCGGGAAACATTATATAGGATAGTTACCTACATAGAGGATATAGAGGATCGTCGGAGAAGATTTCATGTAAGTAGGTATGTGTATGTAAGTCCCAAAACAAGCTTGAAACTCTCGAGCTTCGCTTGTAGAGCTGGCTAAACATTTATTTCTCTTGAAGTCAATATGCTGTTTACTCCTCAGGTTTTTGCACTGTTCAAACGTAGGGCAAAAAGCAGTTATTGTGTTATTGGATAATGTGACTAATGTGATTATGGATTGTTTGATTGTATGTAATAATGATTACAATTTTTCCGCCTGCCTGCGAGCAGCGTCCCAAATGAATCAATAAATATATAATTTCTAATGATATAGGGAGATTTGGAATGTGTACGTTGTATGACGTTCGATTCCTGGAAAATTCTAAGGCTTCCTCACAAGCCGGCGAGTGCTTCTGTTACGAAATGTAAGCTCGACTTTCTGAGGAAGCGAACATTTTGTTCATAACGTCTACACATATGCGAAGACTTTCGTTTCTTGAGGATGGGTTAGTGGCAATTATAGCATGCAAAAAAGGTGCAGAGAAAAGGTATCGAGGGCAGCTCTGTGGATATCCACCATTGGTCTACAACTCGAATAATTTTACGGTTGAGTAGATTTTCTTGCCAATGCTACTAAATGGAAATGAAACATGCTCACTCACTAAAAATGTCCTCATTTCGCTTGGCAACACTTTGTCAGAAAATTGGCTGGCATTTTCCTATGATTTCTTTTTACAAAATACTAGTCCCGAATCTTCCAAACATGGTTTATCACAAATGTTCTACAAAACAAGTCGAGCTGCGAGCATCGAGACATTGAAGTTGGATGAGGTTTTGATTTCCGTGCTCCTCGAAAAATTATAATATTTTCTCGTGAAGAGGCGCTTATCACTTTCTGATAGCAATCATAGTTCATTACAGCACAATCAGCTGTAGATTCCTCTAGTGAATCAATGGTATTAAAGTGACCTCGACAAAATTCCAGTGTAAACAGACACTTCGACAATTCTTGCATATCTTTTGCTAGGAGTTTTCCTTCATAGAAGTCTGACAACCAAACCAAATTGCATTCAATGTAGGCCGCGTTCTCTGAAAAATTTTGAAAACGAGTCGGCCCACCGGGTTGCGGTCGTCCCAAGGGTCTCGTTTTGTCTCTTGGGAGCCACTCCGTCACGCGTAGACTCCATCTGTCATCAGTGCGGCGAAGTAAATGACCGGCCCATCGATGCTTCAACTGCGCCATGTAAAGAAGCGGATCTTTCAAGCGTGATCGTTCCTTCAATTTCTGAGCTACGTATGCTTTGCTGCCATTGCTGTCGTCTGCTAATCTTTAGAAAACACCTTTCTAATGCACGATGAGCAGTTTGCATGGCCTTGGCGATTGTCTTGTTGTTGGGCCAAGTTTCAGTTGCGTAGCACATTGCCGGCAATACTGAGGCGTTGAATATCGAAGGCTTTTAGTTCTGGATCATTTACTTGATCTGTTACTTCGCGAATCGATCCGAAAGCTGCCCATGCTGCACGTTTTCTGCGGCATATTTCAGAAATGATATTATTCGTCATGTTCAGCTCTCTTCCTAGACTCTTTCTAGAGCTCTTCCTGCCAATTTTATTTCTCCCATATCACTCCACTGGTTCACCATCATTTGCGTTTTGGACATATTCATTTCCAACCCTATCTTCAGACCTACCACATTGAGTTCGTTGATCATCTCTTCCATTTCAGCTGTGTTAGTGGAGACTAGAACGATATCCGTGTCTCCTTGCCTTACTCCTTTTTCAATTGGAATCTTCATCTTGCGGTCGAACAACTGGATGTTTGTTGATGTATTCGTAAAACATTGTTCGAGCAAATGGATATATGCAGGGAGAACTCCGGCTTGCGTAAGGGCATTCAAAACAGCGTTGACTTCGACTGAGTCGAATGCCTTCTTGTAATCCACGAAAACAAGAACCAAGGGAAGGTGATACTCGTGACTCCTCTCGATGAGCTGGGTGACTGCTTGTATGTTATCCATGCATGAAAAGTTCTTTCTAAATCCGGCCTGCTCCACTGGCTGGTATTCATCCAAAGTGCATTCCATGCGATTGAGCAGTATTTTCGTGAATGTTTTGTAAACCACCGAGAGAAGACTTATGGTCGGTAGTTAGCGATGTCCTCACGCTGTCCTTTCTTGAATAGGAGAACTGTTTTTGATCCCTTCCACTGCTCTGGAATCTTCCTTATTTTGACATAATGGTTGAAGTGTCTTGCGAGAAAAGTGTGTAAGGCGGTATTTCCAGCACGAAGTAAATCTGCTGGTATGTGGTCCGGACCTGGGGCAGTTCCTTTCCTCATGCCTTTTATCGCATTCGCCACTTCCGATTCCAGGATAGTAGGAGGATCCTCCGCAAGCGGTATCGAGCATCTTGGGACAATTGTTGAAGAACGGAAGAGTTCAGTGTAGAAATCGCAGACGATGCTCTCCATTGATCTTCTTGATATTTGTATTCTCCCATCTTTGTCCATGAGGGCTGACATGACGGCCTTTTGATCGTTCAGATCACGCTTGCAGCGCTTGATGCTAGATTTTGTTTCCGCTGCTTTCAATAATTTAGTTCTTCTATATATTCGAAGCGATTCCTTAACTGCTATGCGGCATGCTTTGTTGATGGTGACTTTTTCCAAGTGAGTGGCGGTGAGATCCTGCTTCATAGCCTTGCGTTTTTCCAAGAGTGTGATGGCAAGAGCATTCAGTCTTGGGATAGAGTCTGATTGTGAGTGTCGAGAGATATCTGCACAATTTAGCAAGCCTTTGGCAAGATGTTCATAATCTTCCGTTGGGTCATCTAGTAGGCTCCAATTGTAAGCTTCGACTGCGGACTCTAGTACATTGGTATCAAACGAAGGGATCCTGAAGGGTGCGGGCCAGGGTCAAGCGAGGCGTCGAGGAAAATTTGGAAATACGACCCCCCCCCTCTGCCGAGGCCGAAGTCCATGAAACGACCCTCTTCAAAAGCCGAACTATGAAAAGGTTGTTTAATTCTCCCCAAAACTGTTCATAAAAAAGCCCTGCTACCCCACCGTCCACAAAAAATTCGTTTAAGAAGTACAAAAGTGAAAAAGTCAAAGAATGATCATTATTGATGAGTCCTACCAAACGAGCAAACGAGAAACGGAGCAAAAAACGACAAACTAGTCACTAAAAATGGCATACTATGACAACATCTCTTCTTTATTTATTTCCTCCACAAGACTTACCAAATTCTAGTACTACACAGATTATGGTTCTCAATTTACACGTCCCCCTTTCGCTCAAAGAAGCCTTGTAACCGCCTTCGCCAGCTGTGTGTTGACTGGACTTTGGCGTTGACCGTGGAGCAGCTTATTTACTATTGAAATTTGAACAAATATTCAAATGATTATAACTTTCTTCAAAGTTAACGAATTTTCAATCTGAAAGCTGATTTGGGAGTTTTGTGAAGAGCTTTTTCTAATCAGTACTGAAATTACAGGAAGTTATAAGAAATAACAAATTTAGATCAAATAACGAGGAAAATTCGAGACGAGCACGAGTTTTTACACTTTCCGGAGCAATAACTTGCTTCATTTCCGTCAAATTCAAAAAGTTGATACGTCATACAAAACTAGAAGATTTTCTCTATCAAACGGTCGCTAAAGCAGCTTCATACGTCCAGTACTCAAAAAATGGCCACGTTGAGGATTTTTGCAAAATTAACGAGGAAAATTCGTGATGAGTGCGAGTTTTTACGCTTTCCAAAGCCATAACTCCGTTCAAACTCATGCAATCTGGAAAGTTAATACGTCATCATAAACTAGAAGATTTGCTCTTTCTATAGGCAACTAAAACTGCTAAATACGTTCACTATTTAAAAAATGGCCACGTTGAGGATTTTTGCCCGAGTACCGCCGAAAGGTACTTTTTCGCTACATTAGCACTATCCCAACGACTATAGCTCCTTGCAGGAGCGATTACATACTGAAGTAGGAGCAGATTCAAAATCCTCGTGCTTTTCTCTCTGCAAAAAGTGTAAAATTGTTTAGCGGGTCTCAACTTTAAAGGTTACATGCTTGTGAATTTGACGCTGAAGGCTGCGTTTCTTGTTGAATAGTGTACTCCTCTCTGTAATTTAACATGAACTCTTTCAGAACCCTCTTGATTCTTCCTGAATTAAGATTCGTTATCAAGATAGCCGTAGCTGAAGCGCGCAACCAACTGGGCCCACTCTGGGATGCGCCGTGTGCTTCACATCTCGTTGGATTTGAGGACCTACTTGAAAGATAAAATATCCCTAGAAAACGTGCGAATTTCGGATCCTTTGACTTGTGTGGTGATGAAACACTAAAGTCACTAAGAATTGCTAAGCGGACACCTCTAAATCACGAAGATTTTGTGTGGACGGAATCAATTGTTATTGGAAATACTCTGGCCTGGTATCGATTCGATCCTTAATGTTTGTCCTCCGACGATGATCCTACTGTATCAATCGGGCCCGATCTCTCCCCAGCGGGCCAATACGACCCCCCCTCTGTGACATGTCGAGGATTCCTCAACGCACGCTTGACCCTGGTGCGAGTCGCGCTTAAATATTTTCCTATTGAGGCGTATCTTTGCGCGTACGAGACGATGATCTGAGCCAGTCTCAAATGATGGCAACACAGATACGTCGAATAGGCTTCATCTTCCGGTTGGTAAAAACGTGGTCTCCGTGCGTGTCTGCCCATTTGGGCTTTCCCATGTCCATCGTCGTCTAATTGGTTTTTCAAACATGGAATTCCCGTGGAAAAGGCGGCATGAGGACAGCAAGTCTAGTAATCGTTCTCCATTTTCATTCCTGTCGTTTGATCCGTGAGGCCCTAGCCTCCAATCGCCATCGCAGTTCGTACCTATTGTGGCATTGAAGTCGCCCACAACAAACTTGTAGTAGCTCTCTCTCAGATCGTCAACTCCAACAGTTCATAGAATTCTTCGCGTTCTTCATATGTGGCCGCAGAGGTGGGTGCGTATCCATTGATGATGGATATTACATCCTGTCCTCTGGTTCGGAGACGTAGAACTGCAAGGCGTGGACTGACGATTTTGTGAGACTCTACCTAAATTAGCAATAGTGGAGTTGACGAGGAATCCAACTCCGCCGACATTCACGTTGTCCACCTTGGCTCCGATGATGAGTAGCTCATTGTGGTCAGTTTTTCTAATGGTTTCCTTTCTGCCTTTTGTCTCCTGTAGAGCAATAACATCATACTTGATCAGTCGACTTCTCAGTAAAAGTATTCGTAGATCGCTTTCTGATGCTATAGTGCGACAGTTATACGAGCAGACGAAAAGGCAGTCCTTGTGTCGTGGTATGAGGAGATTTCCTATATTCCGATTCCGATGACGTCCTGATTCCCTTGCGAGATTAGATGGCCCCTCACCAGCAGAGGCTGCCCCCGACGTCGGAGGGGAGCTTATCCGGTGTGCGCAGGACTGGGGCTCTAGTATAGCTGTTTGAGCAATTTGGTTGGCTTGGTTACTCCCTTGTTCCTTGCTAGGGATACAAAAGAGCCGCCCATACACATATTAATGCGTACTGCGTAGCCGTTTGTACCGTTAGCCACCACTTATTATCGTGGTGTTACACCCTATCACCGGGATGAGGTGGTACATGATAGGGTCTCAAGGTAATAGTAGTTGCAAAATCTCATCGAGTAAACATAAAATGCCGAGAAAAAACATGTAATGGAAATATGATTTCCCGGGAGATTCAAAGTGAGTATTTTCAAAAAAAAACAATAATAAAATAGCTGTTTTCTCAAATCAATGTCTATTCTCGGATCAGCTTTGCTTTGACATTATTTCTGAGATTGTGACCGTAGCCACGTATTGTTCTAATTTTCGCCCGCCTAGCTCCTCATTCGATAAAAATGACGGATTGGTCGATGCTTGTGACATTTGCTCGATATCTTACCCTTTGATAGTCACAGGTAATTTCAATTTGAATGTACCCTGAATCCGAAACAGAGCACGAACATATGCAAACGTACGATTTGTGGAAAGTTTTCTCGTCTTGCAACTTTGAACAATTGGTCGTGTCTCCACCAGAGGGCAGTCGACTTTGGACCTAACACTGTCATCAGTGTGACTATTAGGGACATTCACATACTTCTTCCTCTCTGCAGTTCCGATCACAATATCGTCCACTTCTAGGTCGGCTATATAACTAATGAAAGGCTATTTATCAGAGCTCGATTTCAGTCGTGTCGACTATGTTAAGCTTAATGACTGTCTAAGCTCAATTGATTTCTGTATCGATGTTTCTCAGAATTGGTTCCCTTTCGGTATTTGACCCCCTCTCCAATACTCTCTATAGGAATACTCTCTATAGGAAAGTCTGCTCCCATATAGACTTCTACACCGAAAGATACTTTGCATATCGAGAACGTCGTTTGCTGAAATGTAACAAGCTTTCTTTCTTCTCTTATTTTAGGGGTAGGATAAGCGTAGCCAGCCCTAAGCCTACATCTAACAAGTGAAGGATACCAGGTCGAAGTGGCCATTTGTAACGAGACATACACCACTAGATGTGTTTTTGGACGCTGATCTCGAATCTGCTCTCCAAATCTGCGAAACGATTCTCTGAACGTAGTTATGAAGCGAGATAGTGCAGTGGCAGCGGCCCGGGCCGACGAACAAGAGGTCGTGAGATCGACTTCTTGGCGAGTTCTCAGCTGCTTTTCTTGAAAACATTGTTCAAAACACATGCTAAATCATCAGCGACTGCCTATCCTATAAGAGGAAGGCTGGCAAAGAGCTTCGAACACTGTGCGCGTCATTTGCCGTGTCCTGTCGGTCGTGTGTGCCCACATTTTCGACTTAGGTCAAAATTTTGGATTTGGACCAAAAGTTGGAAGGGGTAGTTTGATGCGCTGAACACGAAAATCACATCTATTTGGCAAGAAAGTGCATGACGCATGCGCTACGGGTGCCAGAGACGGTCTTGCAAATGACGCGCACAGTGTTCGAAGCTCTTCGCCAGCTCTTTCCACTTGTATGATAGGCAATCGCTGATGACTTAGCATGGATAAGAGTCCTTCAAACAATGTTCTCAAGAAAAGCAAAAGTGAGAACTCGCCAAGAAGTCGATCTCACGACCTCTTGCTCGTCGGCCGGGCCGCTGCCACTGCACTATCTCGCTTCATAACTACGTTCAGAGAATCGTTTCGCAGATTTGGAGAGCAGATTCGAGATCAGCGTCCAAAAACACATCTAGTCGTGTATGTCTCGTTACAAATCGCCAGGAATGCTGCCTTGTCCTTCGATACCCTATCGCTTTCAATTTGAATGCATCGTTATTTTTTGGTGAAGTTTCAATAATATGGAAATATGCTCTAGTAACCTATATCCCGGAACTCACTACTGCTACCAATCCTTCACATTTCAGGCCCACAAGTATTTGCGCTGTAGTCAAAATCAAATTTCACCTGCTATCATTCATTGTAGATTTACGTACCCACAGTAACTAGTAACAAAAATATGTTGCAACAATAGCAAGCAATGGTGGCAATAGTTAGCAATAGTAGCAAGTTTAAGTCAATTGCTTCAATATAGCATTTACTAACCATGTCGACACAGGGATAAGCTCCTCTCCTCACTCCAGCGACAGCCTCTGCTGGTGAGGACGATCTCCAAAGCCATATCAGGACCGTCATCGAGAATCGTCAGTATTAGGAAAACTTCTCGCCTTCTACCCTACACCAAGAGACTGGCTTTTGGTAGTCTGCCTTCATAAATTGTCTACGCGACACTATCAGATTCAGATAACGAATCTGACGTACGAAATTTTACTGAGAATTTTCGGACAATCAATGCTATGGATGTTTATTGTAACTACAAGTAACAAAGCAAGATAGTGAAACCGTTTAGAATAACTAACCACAATGAGCTACTCATCATCGAAGCCAAGGTGGACAACGTAAATGTCGGCGGAGTTGGATTCCTCGTCATCTCTGCTATTGCTAATTTAGTAGAGTCTCACAAAATCGTCAGCCCACGCCTTGCAATTCTACGTCTCCGAACAGTATAAAGCGAGTATTATCACTTTCACATATGGACCACTCCTCTAGAGCATACATATGTATGACAGCGAAGATTCTATGGACGTTTGTAGTTGACGTTATCTTGAAGAAGTACTACAAGTTTTGCTGGGGGGACTTCACATGCCACATTTAGGTACACTGTCGACGAGCGATGGAGCCTTTTAGACTCCCACATTAAAAGACAGAGATTGAAAAATGGCGAAGCGCATACTTAGACTTTGTTTGCGCGACGCCGTCCTTGTCCACTAGAATGCCATGTTTTTTTGGAAAACCAAGTGGACGACAGATGGAATGTGTGAAAGCCAAATTATGGCCAGTTCGGAGCTACGTGGTAGAACGAATGAAGCCTTTATCTCGACTCTTCGTATCTGTGTTTCCATGCGCTAATCATGGACTAGCTCGACATCGGTCTCGTACGCGCGAAAGATAGCTAATAGTACAAATATTTAGCGCGACTCGCATCAGGTCATAGCTGAGTGTGGTGGAGGATATCCTCGTACATCTCAAGAGGCGTTCTTATTTACCGCGTTGGAGAGTAGAGCGTCGCCGGATGATTAACATTTGTCATCGTCGGAGGACAAACATTAAGGATCGAATCGATACCAGGCCAGAGTATTCCAATAACAATTGATTCCGTCCACACAAAATCTTCGTGATTCAGAGGTGTCCGCTTAGCAATTCTTAGTGACTTTAGTGTTTCATCACCACACAAGTCTGTCAAAGGATTTCACGAGAGACTTTTCGGACACGTTTTCTAGGAATATTTTCATTGTTCAAGTATGTTGTTCCTCAAATCAACGAGATGTGAAGCAAGGCGATCCCAAGTATTGGCCCAGTTTAGGGTTGTTGGACACTTCAGCTACGACTATCTTGATAACGAATCTTAATTCAGGAAGAATCAAGAGGGTTCTGAAAGAGTTCATGTTAAATTACAGAGAGGAGTACACTATTCAACAAGAAACGCAGCCTTCAGCGTCAAATTCACAAGCATGTAACCTTTAAAGTTGAGACCCGCTAAACAATTTTACACTTTTTGCAGAGAGAAAAGCACGAGGATTTTGAATCTGCTCCTACTTCAGTATGTAATCGCTCCTGCAAGGAGCTATAGTCGTTGGGATAGTGCTAATGTAGCGAAAAAGTACCTTTCGGCGGTACTCGGGCAAAAATCCTCAACGTGGCCATTTTTTAAATAGTGAACGTATTTAGCAGTTTTAGTTGCCTGTAGAAAGAGCAAATCTTCTAGTTATGATGACTTGAGTTATCATTTTTTCAGAGTTGCTTATTGGTATTGACGGAGTTCATGCGGGAAAAGTCGTAAAAACTCGCACTATCACGCGACTTTTCTCGTTACAATTGCAAGAAGATTCTTCAATCTGCCATTTTGTCGAGATTAGAACTTCTTAGACGTGTAAAAGTGCTGTCATTTAGCGACCAGATGATAGAGGAAAATCTTCTAGTCTGTACTGACTATCAACTTTTTGAATTTGACTATGTATTAAGCAAGTTATCCTCGGACAATGATGAAAACTCCGCTGACTTCAGTCATTCGGAATTTTCCTCTTTATTGGGATAAATTGTTATTTCTTATAACTTCCTGTAATTTCAGTATACTGATTAGAAAAAGCTCTTCACAAAACTCCCAAATCAGCTTTCAGATTGAAAATTCGTTAACTTTGAAGAAAGTTATAATCATTTGAATATTTGTTCAAATTTCAATAGTAAATAAGCTGCTCCACGGTCAACGCCAAAGTCCAGTCAACACAAGCTGGCGAAGGCGTGTAAAGGCCTTTGAGCGAAGCGGGAACGTGTATGAAACGCATAATTAATTTAGATACTAGAATTTGAAGTCTTGTGGAGGAAATAAACAACGAAGAGTGTGTTGTCATAGTACGCCATTTCTAGTGACTAGTTTGACGTTTCTTCTCCGTTTTCTCGTTTGCTCGTTTGACAGGACTTGTCATTAATGATCATTCTTTGGCTTTTTCACTTTATACTTTTTAAACGAGTTTTTTTGACGATGGCTTTTAAGATTGGGACTTTTTGACTGATGCAGTTTGTGGGAATTAAAATTTTCATAGTTCGGCCTTTGAAGAGGGCGTTGTTTCAGGACTTCACCATTCGCAGAGAGGTGAAGGGTCGTATTCGAATTTTCTCGACGCTCCTGAACCCTGCCCGACACCCTTCTAGATTCCTTCGTTTGATTACCTTAAGTACTAGATGTCCGGCACATAGCTTTAAAATTTGAGCTTACTGATTGATCAAAAGCACAGATTTATGAACATTCTCCGATTAGCTTGGTAAATGCAGATATTCTTGAACACTAACAATCAGATTCATTCTAAGGCTGAATGACTATTCCATCACATTCTTGTAAAAAACCCGAAGCTATGATATGCATGCGATTTCACCGCCACTCATTGAGAAATCCACCATCAAACGAAAGCATGCATCACAATGGAAACGCTTTCGAATATTTATAGGATATACTAATTACTGAAAAGCAGCTGGTAATCAGATTGTTAAATACGCATGTATAACGCAGCAGAGCGGTGAAGTTTTCCACTATGTGTAATGCACTTTTATCTTAAGCGGTATCTAGAACATTTCATAGCTGGTCCCTTTGAGAATCTACGCGGATCAGTATACCCTATGATTCCCGATTATTTGCTAATCAGCATCACATCCGGCGAGAAATTAATGTTTTATTTAGATGTAAACGTTATGGTGACGTGTGCTCAACGAAGTCTTAATTTCGCAAGTTTCTGTTTGCCAGAAGATGAAAGTGCTTTTGAAGTTCAGAAACGAAATACACCAGCTGATGAGAGCGACATGATTGTTCTGTGCTCATCACAAGAATGAAAAGAATGTCAAGTAGTTACATTCTATAATGAGTGACGCTCCACCAACTCATCGAGAATCGCACAGTGTTGCCTTCGAGCACAGTCTGGTTCATCTGCAAGAGCGCATATCAGTTGCGTGCCGGTTAACAATACTCAACTTTCCTGCGACAAAGTGATCGAAAGAAATTACCGTAGGAAAAATAGAAATGAGAAATTTGAATTTAACATAAAGCTGGAAATATGCCCAGAACACTCCGCTGCCCAATCTCTGCAATCCTCATCCCTCGCAAGAGGGAGCCGCTTATGTCGATGGTATTGAGTCAGGCGTAGTGTTGGCTTTATTTATTGTCGAACTATGTGGTCCGATATTTTCAACATACGAGACACGGTCCATTTCGAAACGACAATCCCGCAAGCGACAGCCAATTCATAGGCATCCTTTGTGGAACTCAGTGCCAAATTAATCAAGCAACGCCTGCCGCACTCGGAACGCGAAT
This sequence comes from Ostertagia ostertagi, assembly GCA_036418205.1. Taxonomy (NCBI): domain Eukaryota; kingdom Metazoa; phylum Nematoda; class Chromadorea; order Rhabditida; family Trichostrongylidae; genus Ostertagia; species Ostertagia ostertagi. The sequence goes on along the minus strand of MU868690.1, from coordinate 19,596 downwards.
CCACCATACTGCTCTATTCCAAGACAGATTTAAGAATGTTCTTGATCACAGTTGCAAACTGATATCCTAGAAAGGGTGTTCTTAGAATGGAGACTCTTCTTGTCGCAAGAGATCATGTAAACGCTCAGTGAATCCAGAGCTATTGTGCTGAACGGTATAATGCATAATACCCGTGATGTCACATTCCACCCACTTATATAATCGAGAGAAAAACGTCTGTTGAGAAAAATTGAATATCTCAAGTCGTCCAATCTATTGTGCACCGCCAAAAAAATCAATGTTTCACTCTAAAAATTTTCAAAGACACTGTATCTAACTGAATATTGTGTCAACATTATTCATCTACTTCCCCAGGAAACATATCACCAGCAGAATCAATAAAAGTTTCGGCCTCTCTCAAAAACTATGTTTTTTATAGGGCATCTATTAGACGGAGTCCTGTAGTAGCAAGACGCGCCCATTTTCACGCTATCGCAGGCGCATCACACGGACGTCTTTAGGCAAAGCTGAATACCATTTATAAGTGACAGATTGAGGGCCCTCCGTTTTACACTCTCACTGATAACTTGTGACTTTCCTAAAATCGCTGACATGGTCCAATCGAGCTTTATAGGCAGGCGTGATAACCTTTGGAACTAAATTGGTGTACATATATCTCACAACTGTAAACAACCAGTATTTTTCTTGAATCCAGATAATTTAGCAGTGAATGCGATTTTCTTGCTGTCAGTCTTAGAATGAAAACGAAATATGCCTATTTACACAAGTTAGTCGAGCTCAGGTCTTATCATTATCAATCATTCAGTTATTAGAACCCAGGAATTACGTTCAATGAGTTTGTAGCTCTTTAGATATGCTTTCAGAAATGAACTTATATTTGCTGAAGACATTATTGAGTTTATGCATATCTGGAGATTAAGTAGGATCTGTCATATCAATGACATACATATAGTTGCGAGGCACATTACAAAAAAAATTTGTAAGTAGTGGATTCCTCGTAGGTAGGCGGCAATTTCTTACACGGAATTGACGTCCTTCTGCGTTTTATGCCGCTTATCACCTTAACTATCGTGCAACAATTTGCAAGATACATCCCCTGTCCAGACATGGCCAGTCACCACCAATATATTGCCTTGCTTTGTTGGCGGTTTAATTGCGAAGCAGTGTAAGCGAACGAGAGTTTTGTCGTTTCTGACGCGCTTACACATCATAGTTTGATCACTAATCCAATCACCTGCAGATCAATGTTTCTCGTCCGCTATTCCCTCGTATCAACACTTGTACAGTATAGTTGCTACTAGCTATTCTATGATGAGCCAGTTAAACGGAGTCGACGACATTCTCTAACGCGTAATCTTACAAAATATCAGTTGCATCGCTTTCAATCAGTTATTCATCCCAATCCCCGCACACTCCCAGATTAACTACTTGTAGTATAGGACGCTACGAAGTTAGTACCAACATGAACGACAAAACGAAATTGGCGATGCTCGCTTTCTAGCCCCTCTTATCAGCTATTATCAGTCGTTATCAGTTCCTATCACGTACCACTTGTGTCCCCATCCCACCCCCTATAACATATGTAAGAACCACTGCGCTATCGTTACTGTGACTCGAGCTATGAATTTCGTGACAAACACACACACACACACACACAAACAGACATACTTAGCGAATTATATATAGTAGGATGCCCATAATTGATATTATAGTTGACAACTTGTTTTCAAAACCTTCTTGTCCTGCTTAGCGGTGATCTCACGCCGTAACAAGATCCTTTTTTTTCGTCACGCGCCGCCAATCGCCCCTTCTAAGCCACTTATGAATGCAGACCGCACTGCGGCATTTTTCTAATTAAAGACAAAATTCGGGCTCAGACCCACTTAGCAAGCCCTTACCGTGGCTGGAAGTTGTGGGTAGGCAAGTGCAAAGGTTAGCGCCACCTTTCTACATCGAAACGCGTCACTAGGACCCTAGGCGCCATGGACTTCTAACAGACTCCACCAAACTTAACATGGTCCGCCCACCGTTCGATATCTTGTCTGCGTCGCGTTGATCTGCTATGCTCTCTCTTCTCGGACTTCTCTACCGCTCTCCGCGCTCACATTATCTCTCATCTCCCTGCCTGCCTTTGAACTTCTCCGTAGCATCGAGCAAAATTCGTATATAAAGAATAAAACATTCGCCGTTGATCAATCCCTTTTTGGGATGCGGCACGCATTCTACTTCCATTTGTACATTCGTAGTGGCGTTTGAATGCGATGTGGCCTATACAATGATCCCGGGCGACTCACAGCCCAGGATTTGTTGCCCGGGCCGCTCGCATGGTAAGCGTCCCACTTGCCACTACATCACTTTCGCCATTTTTCTTTTCTGAGAACATGACAGTGAATTATTGATTTCGAAAAACCTGAATTTAGGCCGATTTTAACAAAAAAGGCAATATTTTCGCCGCTATAATTCTCGACACTTATGGCTAGCGTACATATAATGTCCATCCTTGTTATCACAAAGCGTGGGACGACGCAGAGCTCCCTCACTGTCGCTTCTCGTCGATGACGCATCCATCTAGGCCATAGATGTCTCTTACTCAAGGGGTTCACTTCTAGCACCACCGCCTGTTCTGAATGAGCATTGAGGGTTAGGTGTTTGTCCATCATCATCTATGAGTGCAATATTAGGTTATTAATTTTGATCACCATAATTTGTTTCTTACTTTTGCAGCTAAAGCACAATATCTTGAGACGGCGACCGCACATTGGCTCCTGTTGCAAACTCGGGTGGCAGTGAGCGGGTGTTCTTTGAGCCAAAACTTTTGTTCGAAAATGATCGATCAAAAACACCGCTTTCGCGTTTACATATGGTGCGACTTCAAGTAAGGAAAAATAGCGAAAGAATCCCACTCATAGTATGCAACATATTCAACAACGACAAGTAGTCTCTGGGGCTCTTTCTGCTGTGGCTTCAGCGTTTGAAGTACTCTGCTATAGGACTTGAAGACGAAGAGCATAATTTGGCCTGTAACTGGTGGTTCTCCTTTGTGGATCATGGTTTTGCAACTCTGTTCCGTAACCTCATGGCTCTATTGCAACCAACTTCAACAAGAGGATCTCGCCGATACGAAAGTGAGAATACTGTTGGCAGCTTAAGTACAGGACGGGATCCGCTCGGTGACCGAAGACACAAAGTAGCTAATACGATGGTAGTAAAAAAAGTGCCGTTCAAGTCTTTGCAGCCTCCGCTTTTATATACTCGTGAGGGGAGAAAGACATTCCCTAAAGCGGTGACCAAGTCATGCTAGGAGCTTGCTCCAAAGGCGGCATGGTCTATTGTAAAGCTTTCTTGAAAATGGCTGTGATCATCCTGCTCGAACTCCGTAAAGTAAAACCGATAAAGATACTATATGTTTTAGCACAAATCAAAACTTATGATGATATCGCCCTAGGTCAGCGCGTGATCAATTTCGCGCCCCAGCCTGCGAAATAGGTTGTGCTGCGTCGCGTTGAATGTCGGGTAGCAGCTACCCACGTTCGTCGAGAAAGGCTCCATTGTTGGAAGTCATCTTCCAGTCCCGGAAATGCTCCGTAAAAAATCAGCAGTCCGGCTCTCTCTCCCTCTCGCTCTTCCACAACATATCTTCCGCCGTCTGCCTTCAATAACCATTTCGGCTCATATGGTGACAATTACCTTCATTAAATTCAGGGGTTTGCGATACCGTCGCAACAGCATTTTCTACTACTCCTTGAAGACGGCGTCAAGCGAGCATTTCCTTTCGGTTTTTGCTTAGCACTGCTTTCAGTTTCATTTTCAACATTCGATCGACTGTCCTGACCTGTGCGGCGGCTCGCACCATCGCTCTGGTGACGCTTCTCTGTTCATTCTGCTGTATTACCTGGCCCATTCGGTATATAGCTGTTGTTATCTTTGGCGCTACTCAGAGTGGCAGCTGGATTGATTTGAATTAGGAAAACTGCCACGGTGACAGGTATACTCAACTGATTTGTTTTATCATCTCTTACGAGGTGCGATCGATTCGATCCTAATTGTCGTTCTTTTCATCGACTTGCTGTGGTCAAGAGAGTTCGTAATTCACTATTGGGTGGAAATAGCTGCAGTTTTTTTCAACGATTCGGATATCACGCAGTGCTCAGAGTGGCAACTGGGCTTCTATTGTTTTATTGCCACCTTAGCAGGTATACTGTTCCTTCTGGCTTTGCTGATTTCTTATTCCTTGCGGGCATCTATTCTATGGCTGCTTGACGAGTTTCATTGGTCTCATTCGCTGCTGCTGGTTTATCTCAAGCACTGAATTTTTTGAGCATATCGGATATTTGCGCTGTCAGAATGGCAACTGGGCGCTCTTCTTGTACTAGCGTTGCCACCAAAACAGGTATAATTTCCTCTCGAGTCGTATACAATTTGTGCGAGCCCTACTGCTTACTGATTGCTGACGGTTTTGCCACTTGACATCGCTGCTTTTGTGTACGATATGGATGTGATCGTTGCTGCCTCCGCTTCGAGTGACAACAGTTCTGGTAAAGAACACTCTTGTTGAATGGATCTGCAGGGTAAACTGGAGGAGATATCTAGTAGGTCTATGGGTGTCACTGGTCTTGTTAAAAAAAAGTTCTTTGTGCTATGATGGCAGAATTCAGTTTTTCATGCTCCAAACACCAAAATTTGAAGAAAGAGATTAAGGAGTTGCAAAAATACTGATGAGTCGATGATCATTAAAAACCAGATCTTGAATTGTCAGAAAGTCGCGTTAAGGCGTATGTGGTTGCCCATCATCATCTATGAGTGTAATATTAGGTCATTAATTTCGAATGTCGCTATGATTTGTTTCTTAGTTTTGCAGCTTAAGCACAATATCTTGAGACGGAGACCGCACATCGGGAAGACCGTTCCCTAGTGCATATTACGAAAGCTTGGGTGGCAGCGAACGGGTATTCTTTGAGCCAAAGCTTTTGCTCGAAGACGATCGATTTAAAACATAGTCTTTGCGTTTACATATGGTACGACTTCAAGTAAGGAAAAATGGCTAAAAAATCTCACTCATAGTGCGCAACATATGCAACAAGGACAAGTAGTCTCTGAGGCTCTCCCAGCCATGGCTTCTAGTACTATGTTACAGGACTTGAAGGCGAAGGGCATAGACTCTGACCTGTAGATGGTGGTTGTAGATGATGGTTGTGCAACTCTGTTCCGTAACCCAAAGAGGGAAAGGTTTCTGGCTTCATTGTAACCTTATTCAACAAAAGGATCTCAATTCAATTTAATTTCAATTTCAATTCAATGGTGGATATCCACAGAGCTGCCCTCGATACCTTTTCTCTGCACCTTTTTTGCATGCTATAATTGCCACTAACCCATCCTCAAGAAACGAAAGTCTTCGCATATGTGTGGATGGTGTATCACCGAATTAGTTCATGTTCTAAGAGCCCCTGGCTTCACTAAGCATGACAAGATAATTTAGAGCAGTGTACAGGGCGGACCAGAATTACATAAACTGAGTGCGCGCTGCCCAACCGTTCTTTCAAAGGTCGCATTCGAGCGACGTTATGAACCAACAATAAAAATGTGCGCTTCCTCAGAAAGTCGAGCTTACATTTCGTAACAGAAGCACTCGCCGGCTTGTGAGGAAGCCTTAGAATTTTCCAGGAATCGAACGTCATACAACGTACACATTCCAAATCTCCCTATATCATTAGAAATTATATATTTATTGATTCATTTGGGACGCTGCTCGCAGGCAGGCGGAAAAATTGTAATCATTATTACATACAATCAAACAATCCATAATCACATTAGTCACATTATCCAATAACACAATAACTGCTTTTTGCCTTACGTTTGAACAGTGCAAAAACCTGAGGAGTAAACAGCATATTGACTTCAAGAGAAATAAATGTTTAGCCAGCTCTACAAGCGAAGCTCGAGAGTTTCAAGCTTGTTTTGGGACTTACATACACATACCTACTTACATGAAATCTTCTCCGACGATCCTCTGCTCCTCTATGTAGGTAACTATCCTATATAATGTTTCCCGAATCTCGTAATGTGCTTCCGTTTTTGAATGATTCGTCTTGGTGGTTGTGTATAAACGCTCGCTAAAACTTGCGAGGACATCTGACCTCTAGTTTCAGTTATAACGAAAAAACGAAAAAAAACGCGAATTTCGCGTTTTTCGCGTGTTTTTTTCGATTTTTTACGGCGAGTACCGTAGTTTTCCACATGGTTAGACTCGCCACAGAGAGACGAGTCCAATGGTGTAGAGCACCAATCATTTGACCCGCTTTGGGGGGGTTATGAAGGGGCGACGCTTTGCGACGCTGCAAATCCGTCGCTCAGCGGAGAAATTTCAAAAGTTAGTGGCGGTATTGTAGT
>MU868689.1:33786-48787 GCA_036418205.1 Ostertagia ostertagi | reverse complement strand
CCATTACGTATTTATAAGTTTAATAAGTCTTCTAGCTTTCTTTCGTACGTATTTTTGGGAGGTCTTTTGAATACCATCACTGTCGTAACACCATTATGGATAATGCAGGAAGAATGGTGTGAAATTCCACGCAATTTATTTATTTACTATTTATTACGTAAGCATGTGTGAATGTCACTGATTGTTGAGCACCAGACCAAAGCCGTAAGCATGGAAATTCAAAAGAAAAGTAAGTAAAAGTACGAGCTGAAAGAGTCCTTGAGGAAGCCAAAAGAACAAAGGAAACGCAGTTTGAGGATTTGGAAGAAGAGTACGACAAAAAAGACACTATATATGCAACGGCCACCACTAAAAGAGCAGTATGCGGATGCGATGCTATCCGTCCAGCATTAGCGAATGCGGAAAAATTAAGAGCACCCTGGAAATACGCTGAGCAGCTCCTCAGCGTACCACGGAAGAATCAGAAAGTCGAAAAAAGGAAAAAACCAGGATCACCTAGAATTTGAGAAATTTAAAATCAATATCTAGCAGCTGAAGGACATTGATATCCCTTGATTTAACACTGGACCTCTTACCATTCCTTGCAGGAAGCACTTCAAACGGTAGTTTCTCCAGCCATCTAGAGGTACGAAGGAAGAAGGAATTGAAAGTAGTGAAGTAATTCACTGTGCGTATATCCTTCGTGAGTAGGATAACACTATTGGCCTTAACACTGCACGGCCGGAAAATCCAGAGCAATGTCGGACGAGTTGTCCTCACATTGGTGACATCAAGCCAACAGTTGATAGGAAAATCAATACGTCGGCGGGATTTCCGCCAGCGATGGCAATATTCCAACATGGCACATCCAGCGTATGCCCCCCCCCAACCTCGGTCGATAGCTGCAGTGCTCCGCGCGGAAAAACCGAGAATATAAAGGCAGGTTTGCTACTGTTCACAATGTCTTCGCTTTTATTCTTCATTGCTGTCGCAATTCGATGCTGTTAGTTTGCAGTGTTGAATGTTCAGTTTGCTACCTCTACACATCCCGGCCTGGTCGCACGACTATCCCTTGCAAAGGCGTCAGGTGCATTTTAGAAGCTTCATCTATCAGGTCGACGTTCGCCGAAAGCACTTCTCTTGGCTCTTGTATCTGTATTGACTAGTGCGTTCATATTAGTTTGGAGCACAGATATTTGCTGAATATTTCATGTTTTACTTCAATATAAACACAAGTCCTCTCTGCTCATCATATTGATAGAGTTTCTCAGTTGATCTCTCTGCTGTCTCTTCTTTCCTGAGCGGCGCTTATTTCTCCCATGTGGTGCAATTCTTGGCCCGGCAGTATCTCCAAGTACTCTCACTTCTTCCTCAATTGCTTGATCTGGTGTAATTATGAATGCCGCCTTGTTGGCAGACTGACCGTGAAGCATCACAGCATGGCGATGAATGCAGCTGATTCCTGCTCGATTGTCTGTACAGGAGCATCACCGTGCATATGGGCAGACGTCGCGGAGGGGGCAATGGGCAATCCACTGTGCAGCGTCGCTGCATTCGCACATGGCTAATGTACAAGTGCTGCCCTTCGGGTTGCCTTGTAAGTACTTGTCATTTTCCGGTGCTCAATTCGCAAATTCTATCAGGATGTGAGCCAAAAAATTTCAAGGCGTGGGATGACATATGGCGGTCTGTTGGACGCGGTGAGAGGCTTCAGCAAGCCGACGACGAGCTTTAAGAAAATGCTGCTTCTATTCAACATAGTAAAATTGTTGCGATGTACCTTGATTTCATCTGACTTCGACATCTCTTCCACGGCTCTGATCAGAAGGTCTACCAGGCAGTCTGCTCTGGCATTAACATTTCTGCAGAGAAATTCTGTGTTCAGACGCAATTACCACCTCTCACTATTCATTATGGCACCCTGATTCGGGAATGGTGATCACATAGGTGTTCTATCTTATACAGGGTTTCTATAAGTTGAGGAGCAATTATCACAATTAAGCCTTGTACCCAGATAGTTCCGCCTCAAGTAATCCTCCATGTGACCCTGGCCCCCGATTTGGAACGCGGGCAGCTCTTCCATCTTGAAGAGATCTCTCAGCATCTTCTTCAATCTATTATGGATTTGAGGCTGAAACTTTAATTCATAAATGTCTCGAAGAAGGATTGACTGCACACCGCATCACTGATAATTATAATAATTTCATAAACTCCCTCAATTAATTCAACTGCGTTTCTCTGCCACGTCCTCTCAATGTGCCATCTGCAGTAGTGAAGTTTGGATTGCGAATGAGGAAACACCAAGCGGAAACCGTTGTAAAAGCACGGCGCTTCGTCGGTAAATATTTGCTTGAGATTGAATTCGGGTACCACGCTTTGGATTTCGTGAAAAAGTTTCTCTACATCTGCAGAAGTCATGGTCCCACTGAGTAGGAAGGCTTAAAAATTGCCGTTTCAATTCCACTGGATTCATCTATAGTAACTGAATTTCGTCCACCTGCTGGAACACCCGTGTCCCTCTCGTTCAAAACCGTAACCGTCGCCAGCTTGAGATTGTATCGTGTGGCGTTATGTGTATCATCAACGGAGATTCCTCGAACGCAACGGTACCTCCCTAAAAATGAACATGGCAAACTATTACACACTACAGGATTTTTAGAATAGTTCACGAAATAAAGAAAACAAAAACGAATATCAAAATAGCGTTAAAAAAAGGAAATAGGAGAAAGGGCTACAAAATAATGTTGTTCGTGCAGCTCCTCATCGATATCATCCTACAACCCACCATCGAATTCGCGTGTCCGTGACAGCCATGCACCACATACCAAGGTAGGTGTAGCGGCGCCAGGCGGCGATAGCGCATAGTACATGCCCTGGGGCCTTATTACCGCACTGTTCGAGAACAAGTACAGACATGACCGAAAGGGTTGGTTTGGTCATCCAATCCCGACCTTTGCCTTTACAGCCATTTGGACTTCTAATGCAGATTCAGAGTTATATGTTGCATAGATTTTGATATCATCTGCGTATATCAACGTTTTACGTATTCTGAGGTCTTGATAACGAAGGTCAATCGTGTATATGAGAAAGAGCCAAGTTGATAACACACCGCCTTGAGGGACACCGCTGAAGCAAATACACCTTTTGAAAAAACAGTACCCATCCTTCACTGTCATATACCTATCCTTGAAATATGATGCAAATATCAACCTCTACATAACGTTCGCTGCAATCGGTAAGATACTGATAGGGCGAAGTCAGATAATAATCGGCTATTGGAACGCTTACGAATAGCGGTTAATAAGGAATTCTTCCAAATTTTGGGCACTTCCCCAAAAAGTATAGAGATGTTGAAAATGTGCGTCAGTGATTGGCACAAAGGAACGGGCACCCTTCTTATACACCACCTGAGGAATACCATCATAGGGTTCCGAAAATGACGGCTTCAGGTTAGCAAGAACAATAAAAACATCGTGAGGATGGAAGAAAAAGTGAAATAAACGGTGTCGAATATGGTCGCAATTAGAAACTTCCACATCTTCATTGTGAGTAGAGAACACGCTCGCGAAGTAATTACCCAGTGCATTAGCTTTCTCTTCATCGGATGTGAAGAGAGAACCAGATGAGTCAGATAGCACAGGTAACTCAGGGCGAGAATTTTTCGCCGTATGTGGCGGAAGAGTTTTGCCTCGCTTTAGTCGTTAACCACCTTTCGCGATTCTGAAGGAATTCTTTTAGGTATGAGTCGAGGTCCGCGCAAACTTTTTTGTAATGCATCTGATAACGGGCAGGGGGTTTAATAGGAAATCCTAGACTTTTACGCAAACAGATTCTCAATATGACGGTGGATATCTTGACTGTGATGGAGGGATCACCTTATAGGTGACAAAGGAAGCAAATGCGGAGTAAATCTGTCCACAAAAGCGCTTGCAAAGTCATTAATAGAGGTAGGTCATTAATACAGTTATCAAAAACTGCTAGCCAGTCAACACTTCGAAGAACGCATCTAATTTATAATAGTCGAGATTGACAAAATCGAGAGCAGGGATTGGTGAACGCAGGGGTAGTTTGTGATCATTCGGAAGGAAACTACATCATGATCAGAACTGGCGAACGGTGGGACAATGGAAACATTGGTAACATCAGCTGAAAAAGACAGGACGAGGGCTAAACGCTATCAGCATGAGTTGCTTGAGTAACATGCTGTGTGAAAGTGGCGTTGACAAAAAAAGACAGTTGACGGGCAGTTGTGCGGCTTTTTCGTCGACCAATCTATGTTGAGATTGAAGTCCCAGCCATAATGGTGTGACATTTGGCTAAACTGAATTCCGAAAGAAGATCGATAAATGGAACGTCTATAGCAGAAGGGGTATTAGGTGTGCGGTAAACGGCAATGAACCTAACAGTAGAACAATGAGCCGCGCCAAGAATCTCACGTCTCTGTTACAATAAGGATATCGGGTTTATGTGTGCTAAAAACATGTGTAGATGATTAATCTTGTTCGCTACGATGCGCGAATTAAAAAGGAAGCAATTTAACTTGACTTCTTTATTTAGGGGTACACGCTCAAAGGGTGGATTCTGTCGAACTGATTGAAAGAAGGGAGTGGGCTGCCACGGTCCACTCTTTCCTAGCGCGGGAGCGAAGCAACGGCATCATTCGCGGAGATAACGCCGATCCACTGATCGATTACTGTGGCTTACCACTCTGCAAAAGGGGCTCGGGCGAACGCAGAGATAAACGATAAGTGGTCGGAGGAACCGAAGAGATAAGAGTGAAATTTAAACTATTTTTGGTACCTCCTCAACACGTTTAATTTCGCCACGGTAAACGACCCAGCTACCTTTACTAAGTTGTATACTGCGCTTGAAACACTCTTGTCGCATCCCATAATCTTTTTCCCGCTCAGCAAGGTCATACTTTTAAGTATGTGACCCTTCTGAACTTAATGTGGCTTAAGTAACTTATACGAATTGATTACCGCGGAGTACCAAATCGACTTGGAGCAAGATCACTTCAATTAATCGTGGCCCACTTCAGTATCACTTCTTTTCCCAGCCTGTAAATCTCACAAGGGAAGGGGAGACGGGCGTTTGTCCTCCTGGGGCCGCCGCCGCGCCGTCGCACGCGGCGATTCCACTCGCCGCGCGCGGCGATTGATGCGGCGAAGGCGATGTGGTGGTTCGGTGTGGCCGTGATGTGAAGTGATGGGTCGCTCGGCCCATATCTGGCACGTTGCCAAGTTTTGGGTGTCGATGACGCCACTCTTTGGCATTGGATTGTCGGTAATTTTATCAATTCACTCCTGTCGAACGGGCAAATAGGCGCTGTTTGAGTGACCTGTAATAATTCAACTGACCCGTTCTCTCCCCAATGGCATGAAATAGGGTAGATCATGTAATAGAGGTCATCGACGGAATAGTATTGCATTAAACAGCACACCTAAGAAGAGAATTCTTCCCCATGCTCCACTTTTCTCTACTTCTCTGCCCTCTTGTTCTGTTTACTTATCTTTTGCTTTTTGAGAAAGCAGAGTCAAAAGTGAGGGAAGATGTGCAATTACGTAGTACTGTGCAATGCGTGAAAGTTTGCTGAAAGATAACAACTGAAAAATGGAATGGGAAATTGATATTTGGAAAGTTATCGGTGAACTGGGGAGATGCTTCCATGCATGGTTTTGATCTTCATGAGAGGCTCATTGGTTTTTTTTCTCAATGCGGCGATTCCACTCGCGCGCCGGCGCGAATTTTGAATGCGGGCGAAGGCGAGCGTTCTGTGGTGTGCCGTTCGGCCGCAGGTCGCGGTGTGGCCGGTGAATGTGAAGTGAAACGATGAGGTCGCTGGCGGCCATATCTGGCACTGGCCAAGTTTTGAGAGGTGCGTGACGCCACTCTGTGGCATTGCGAGAAATTGCCTCACTAAAAGCCACCAGGAATATATATTTTATTCTACAGTATACAGCTCCTGAATCGAAACGCGGCGAAAATGGGCAAGCCTGTACGAGAGTGACCTGTACATAATTCAACGACCCCGTTCTCAAACCATAGAGCACACCCACCATGAGAAGGAGCGCCAAGCCCCCACCACACCACGCCCACGCCCGAGCACCGCCACCGCGCCCTACAATCTCAGTACCGAGACTCCGAGTCATCGACGGAATAGTATTGCATTAAACAGCACACCTAAGACAAGAATTCTTCCCCATGCTCCACTTTTCTCTACTTCTCTGCCCTCTTGTTCTGTTTACTTATCTTTTGCTTTTTGAGAAAGCAGAGTCAAAAGTGAGGGAAGATGTGCAATTACGTAGTACTGTGCAATGCGTGAAAGTTTGCTGAAAGATAACACAACAACCTGACACAAAGTAGGAAGCATCGCAGACGAGAATGATGACACCAGATATTTGCAAAGTGACTCGCGTGAACTACAGACACCACACGAACCGCAAACACGACCACGCACCCCCGCCACCGCAAAGACACTGGGGCGGCACCGACTGCTGGCTGCGCAGGCATCGGTTTTGATCGTCGATGAGGAATAGTCAAAATATAGCGCCATATCTCTTATTCCTCAAAAATCTATTCTTAGCAAAACGCACACTACTCACAACCCCTCCAATTCGGCTTCGGAATATCTCGAACCAACCCCACGAGCCCATCGTAAGATTTGTCCAAGCTCATCAGCCCATGCTACTAAAACACATAATCGCGATACAGACGAGTTCTCGACGAAAGTACTCGAGAGACAATAGAACACACGAACAATCTTCATGATACACAGAGCTTGTGTTAAGTATAGTTGTACCACACGATAACGATTGAAAGGAACTGAAAAATATCCTCCAGCTTGAAATCCTGATCTCAACAACCCTCGAAAACGCACATATAAATAGTTACGTTTCAGTCACAGCTTTTCATACATACTCGATCTCTGATTTTTGCCTCATCAAATAAGGCGTTTAATCTATTACTATCACAAAATCTTGTGCATTGTTCCGCTTTCAACCTCGCAATAAACTATTCCTGCGCAACAATTTGCCGCTACTCGTGTGATCGCGTCGGATTCCATCTCCGGTCTGACGCGCATGCGCTAAATATAGCACACCCGCCACTTAGCATGGTTCAGATATCCCTGACATCTACCCGCAGTCGAGTCATATAAAAAGCGCAAGTGTTATCCGCTCTTCAGACAACCACTCATAGTCTAATCAAGACGCCACTAATACCACCAACTCTCATAGAGTCTTACAGTACGCAAATACACTTGATATCATTCGGTGTTCACCTGGCGACTGACCATGAAAGAACAATTATCTTCGAATTAGCAAAGATGCCCAAGTCAGCGCACATAATTGGAAATACATTTGCCAACGTAAAGCTCTCCGAAAAATTGCAGATCCCGGAGTAGCTCGACATGATTACCATAAGCAAAGCGGGGTGTCGAGCATTTCACTAGCGATTAATAACGAGGGAGGCACGCGGATGATAAGAAATCTCCGGAAGTCAAGCTAATGAGGCACAACTCCAACACTCTCATCCTCGGGTCTCATATCAAGGGTCACTATTTAGGACTTCCCTCCACTCACAAAAGTCCACCACGATCTCTTCACGGAATAATAATCCGATTTTGAGACGCAGCTTAAAGAAAGCCCGCGACAGGGAGGTCACCCCGGATAACGTGTACGCACAGTGCGCCAACAACCAGAGTAAGAGATAACAAGTTGGAGAAGAGCGTAAGTAAAGTGGACTCCTTAATATTTGGGAGCCCAATCATGAAAAGTTTCGCTTAAAGTTGACACTGGCACAATCACAATGCAAGGATTATACCAATGCACACCATCCTGCGAACACAGGTAGGACGAAATACGAAAGGCTCCCATCGGCAGAAATCCGGCACGCTCAACAAGAGCGCGAGAGACACACCCCAGGGTGCGAGCTCGCGGCGGCAGAAAGCACACGCACAGAAACAAGCCCAGCACACACCAAAACAGAGCCAAAACAAAGGGCACAGGCAGCAACAAAGGACCAAAAGCACAGACAACGAACCAAAGCCCAAAAACCGACAAACGGTTGTACTCGACACGAGAACTGACCCACCAGAAAAGGAGGAGACAAAAGAGCACAACCACAAGAGGGAAGCCACCAAGTCAAGAAGGCGCCCCGATGGCTCTTTGGCTCGCTAACGAGACCTACCCATAATGTGATATATTGGACGCTAGCAATACTTGAGCACTCCTGCTCATTCAGGAACAGCCGGAAACGATACCATCCTCGAGAACGTAGCCTATGAAAAACGAGCACCAGAAATAGCGGTCTCGCGCGTATCAGAGCAGCTCATCCGCACCGCACACACACGGAGCGAAAATGTATTTAGAACTGCCGGTCCATATGAGAGAAGTCGACATGTGGGCAAGTTATCAGCTTCGCATATTGTATAGAAATTAGGTGTTTGAAGGATACTCAATCTGGATGTCTAAGCTACAATGCACGCACTGTACTCACGTCTCTCACAACGTGGAGGCAAGAGCGGCGAAGATGACGACTTACGAAAACACATAGTGGCCGAACGACGTAATTTGAGCGCGATACACTCACTAGTATGCACCTGAGTCGTAGCTCACAAGATCACGCGCACACGGTCAGATGCCTAACACAGGCAATCGATATTTTTGATATCTCAGAGACATGATTCAACGTGCCCTCTTCGACGGCACCGTCTCGTCTCAACTCGGTAAAATATTGACTGAATGACCATATATACGCGCGCTCACAACAGAGGCGGCGACCACAACTGCCCACGGCCAATGCAGCTACACACGCAAAGACGTACGCACCTAGAGAGCGTGTTCGACGCTACTTCGACCCCGGAGATGCCTAACAACGGGCGCACCTTTGCAGGACCACGCCCGACCACAGCTCGCACATGATTTTAAACGTCCGCAAGTGGAGAGACTCTATCTCACTCTAACACAAAATACATATAAACCACAAGCAAAGCTGATCAACTTCGACCAAGCAGGAAGCCCGAATACTGCCAGGACTCACAGTTCTACAGGTTCGTACGTCGGGCCGCTGCACGCCCACTACTTCTCCTTCATAACTACGTTCAGAGAGATTCACGTTACCGCGAGATATGGCAGACAGAAAAACCAAACAAAGATCAGCGGTCCACCAAAACCGGCCCAAAAAACACAATTAACTAACGCTCAGAAAAAAAAACAACAAAGCCAAAACAACACAAATGTGCAACCCCTGTCTATCGCTAGGTCACAACACGGCCCAGCTCATGCCAACCTTAAAGAGATATCCTCCCCACATGTCAGGCGCATTACCGTCCCTATGGAAGACACAAGACAGCCCAATATGGCACTTTCCTTGGCTCTAACAGGCTGCGCCTTTGTCTGTAAGACGAATGCAACGACGAGACAATTGAAGGGCGACTAGCAACACTCCATGCACAAATAACACACACAAATACCTAGGCACTCATGTCTCGTCACAAACACGCACCACCCACTCTGCCCAAAAATATTCGCAGACAACTTCAGTTGGCTCAAGTCACGTTGGAATCGCAGGGCCGCACAAAAAAAACATATGGTACCTGTACTACCGGAGGATCAGTTTGCGACCACACCCCTAGCGACGAAGAATAGCGCAATAACAACTTTCACAAGCATGAAAAGTTTGGCCGAACAGTGTGCAAAGCCAGATCCTTGCTTCAGTTACACACTAGCTCATATCATCAGCGGAAACCAGTACTTTATGAAATGCACTCCTCTGTTGCTTTTCGAGCACAAAGAGGTCACCACTAAAGCCATACGATTTTTGTGGACTGTATCGTAGACTTGATCCTGGTGAGCACATAGATCACAAATGGACTGCAAAAGCGTGTACTTCTGACCGCACCAAAAAATCGAGCTAGCCGTGTTCAGTGTGAATCAAATAGCAACACACCCTCACCAGAGCGGGTTGAAGATAATACAACTGGAGAGGAGAAGCTAAAACGAAACCCACACCACCCCAGACCGCAACAATAAAGGCAGCAGCTCAGCCGCTATTTATCTAGAACCAGAACAAAGTGAGCACTGCAAGCCAAGTAAGGCTGCGCGAGACAAAGAGGAGTTACAGGAAATGTGAGACAGCGATCTCAGCCGCCCGTAATCGCGACGCACGACAAGACCATCAACTTCCTGATTCCTTTTTCTTGTTGGCAACACCAATCACTTATTCCGCTAGGAGGAGCGTACCGCCGTGCAGAGTTGCTGCTATACTACACAAAGAGAAGAAGGCCTAAGCAAATTATATCTCAAAAAGCCAGCCCAAGAACTAACCCGCAGACGCTATAATTCGGCCTGTCTGGCGTGTTTTCGAAATGAGCGCCACACCACCATGCCCCCTCCCCCCTCTCACATAGACGGCAACCAAGCCCATCAGCCTAGAAAACCTACACGTCTGCGCAAAAATCAGAGCGATCTCCCACGCAGAGAAAATCGATAACGTTTCTCGCTCTAGACCCCAAACAGCCGACTCCTGCTCTCGGTCGAGCTCACGCTCTCGACCGATCTGGCCCCTTGCTAATCTCGCACTGCCACACTCCGTCGGGTATATACAATTATACAGAGCACAACGGAAAAAAACAGACCGACACGGACAGAATACATTAGGACGTCCATATAGTTGAAAGTATTAGAATGACCAGCTCCTATTCAATGAGCATCACAATAGTTGCGCTAGAGTTTATCAATCAAAGACCACCTAGCGTATATGGTCATCAGCTGGCGAGACAACAGACTAACAGAAGTCAAATATTTGAAGAAATACTGAAAACACACTGCAGCCTGTGGCATCGCTGGGTATGCACGCAATTTTTTGACAGTTTCACTTCTGTCAATCTCGTGTATTTGTAAAACATGTGGCATGCCGACAACTTCAATTTCAACAAATTTACGATGCATTGAAATGGCGGATCACTTTGAGGGTACTTGCCTAGCTTTTTTTGCAATATAGCAGTAAACTCGCAGGATGTTCCACTAGTTTGTCTATCTTATTTAGAACAGCATGGAAATAATGGCCACAGTCAAACGCCTACAGAAAACATGCTGATAGACAGGGAACACAATGTCAGAAAACGCTCACAAGTATAATTCAAAAGAATAAGAGGCAAAACGAACCGAAGAACTAATGTTACCTCGTAGCCCCTTAGCAGAACAATTCATTGGCATTGCCAGACTAGAAAAGATTGGGAAGTTGTGCAGAAGCACCAGTATGCCTGCATTGTCCGGAATAGCTTTGCTTCCAAAAATACGTACGAAATTAAATCAAACGCGTTGAGCTTATAAACATGTCATAACAAACACATAAAATAAAGACACATGATTCGTATAGAAAAACGAAAGCTCGCACCCTCCCAATGGATCGGCTATGTGGGTCCCGCAACGAAAGCCCACAAAATGTCCCACATATGAGATTTGTGCATCGCCGAGTATGCACGCACGCAGTACGGCAATGACACATGATGACATGCGCCGAAATCCGCACGGGCGTCAATGTGTTAATTATGTGCCAATAAGACAATAGAAGTTCCACTAGTGCCTTGAATCCACTATACACATGGCTACTCAACATCTTCAATTTAAATAAATTCTTGGATCTCCAATTTGCACAAGCAGTGCCTCCGTTTGAGTCCTAAAAACTGTTCAAGAATCAGCTCCAGTGGCTACTAATTACTGCAAGCAAAACATAGGGAGAAGCAAAAGAAAACAAGGAAAAGCAGAACAAAGAAAGAACAAAAGCACTCCGTTGCTAGCGCAGTGGAGAGGTAGCAGTGGAGCGTGCGTGTGGGCCCTGTGGTGGAAGATGTACATGTTTCCACAAAATCTCCGGAATATGACATTTGTGCATCACCGGGTAAGCACGCAGGTCACGCAGCTATATCATATGTGTGAACTGCGCCTAAATCAGTGCTGGCATCAATATGTTTGATGTAGGGAACTCGAAACTCAAAGCAAGCACCGAGCACAAATTTGTAGCGCCTGAAGATACTTGCTAAGGTAAGGGAGTTGAATAAATGGGCACCGCATGAATTGACAGAGCAGCACCAAAATGGCCATTCAGAGATCTCGTCGCAGTTTGAATTACTCAGCAAGACTGACCAATTTTTGGACCCTCTTCGTTGTCCTCGCCTAATCCGCTGCAACGGAAGTGAACAATTTTGCAACATTCGGACAGCGACAAGCCTCAGACTTTTCCAAAGCAGAAAATACAGGGGGGGGAAGTTACAGGGATATTTTATCTTTCAATGAGTCCTCGAATCTGAAGGGATGTGAAGCACACGGCGCATCCCAGAGTGGGCCCAGTTGGTTGCGCGCGCTTCAACTACGGCTCTCTGGAGAAAGAATCTCAATTCAGGAAAAATCAAGAGGATTCTGAAAGGGTTCATGTGAAATTACAGGGAGGAGTACACCATTCAACAAGAAACGCAGCCTTCAGCGTCAAATTCACAAGCATGTAACCTTTAAAGTTGAGATACGCTAAACAATTTTACATCTCTTGGAAAAAGAAAAGCACGAGATTCCGAATCTGCTCCTACAGTGAGGTGCAAAAAAATAATAGGACACCCCCCAAAAATATGAATATCTCGGCTTCTAGAAATCGTCATTCATAGCAACCTGTAAAATCAACCGCCCTTATAAAACCTATACCCACAAGTTACCAGGTTATCCGATTAGTTTTCCGTATTTTTAGACAATTTTTTTTGATTTTGGAGCCGTTGCAAAATCATAGGACACCCCTCAGAATTCTCCTTACTGTTGGATTTTTTTATCCAACCAGCAACGATAGTAGCACTTATTTGGTGTATGGCAACTCTACTAGAGTTACGGTTTGAGTTGCTCTCCTCTCCTCCGGAGTGAAAGCCAGACGTTGCTTTTACACGCGCCTGATGGCTCTACCACGACCATCGAAGCCATTTTTGGAAGTTCAAGGAAAACCGTAGCTTGGTACTCCAAACTCTTACTACGAATAGAAATAAGAGAGCACCAGGGCAAACAACAGAACCTTTCCAAAAGGATTGGCGCATAACCTCGAAGACTACATCAACAAAAATCACCATGCACGCTCAGCCTGTGTCAGCTCTACGACAGAAGGCGGATAAAACCGAAACCATCCGGTAAAATCATTGGCAGACGAGCTTTGTTGAGCAAATTTTTAATCAAGATTCATAATGCTTTGTTTCCTTTCAACCGCTTTATTTGTGTAACTAAGAGATTAAAAATTGGGGATCGTTCACATGATGTGTTTCACGCTAAGTAAAAATTATTGTGCTTGAGAATTCGCATCCTGACCTGAAGTTTTCCGGAACTGAAATTTATTCTAGAAAGCAGAAATCGCGAATCCAGCGCTTTCTCTCTTACAGATTCCGCTAGTAAAAAGACTACATTTGACAATTAACACATCTGCCATGCAGGGTTGGGTGAGCCAGAACAAACTTTGTGAACTCATTACAGAACGGCTAGTAAAGTTTTGCGTCCCCAGTCGAGACCTCGCTGAAGAACTTCTTTCAGAGCAATGACTTGCGGAAATAACCACAATATCAACCCAATTCAAAGTTGAAGCCGCAAGGACCGACCTTTGCACCACTTTGATTTGAATATGTATAAAAATTTGCGGCAGCGTTTCTTGTATGGATAGAGTATTCTCCTAAGTGGTTCCTTTTGACATACTAGAGCAATAAGATTCGGGCGTATTTCTGTATTTTTAAGGTTTTGAAGGAGGGTGTCCTATGATTTTGCACCGGCTCCAAAATTAAAAAATTTGTCTAAAAATATGGAAAACTAATCGGATAACCTGGTATTTTGTGAGTATAGGTTTTTTATGAAGATGGTTCTGATTTTACAGGTTGCTATGAATGACGATTTCTAGAAGCCGAGATATTCATATTTTTTGGGGGGTGTCCTATGATTTTGCACCGCACTGCACATTGGTATACAATACCGCCACTAACTTTTGAAATTTCTCCGCTGAGCGACGGATTTGCAGCGTCGCAAAGCGTCGCCCCTTCATAACTCCCCCCAAAGCGGGTCAAATGATTGGTGCTCTACACCATTGGACTCGTCTCTCTGTGGCGAGTCTAACCATGTGTAAAACTACGAATAAGATTGAAAAGGTACCAAGTTATGCCATGAAAACTGTCGTCGATCCCTCGTTTAGCAGTCTCGCCTCTCGTCATTCCCATTATCTCTCCAATCGGGGGTCAGCTCTCAGTTACTGCCTAGATGTTTGAATATGGTGCGCATATAATCCCGCTTATGCATCATGATCGTTCTTCAGAGAGATGGGTCTCAGCAGTTGCCCCAGAACGCGCCGCGTATTCAACATCGTCCATTGTATTGTGAATGGATCGATTGCTTTTTTCCAGATTTCATGGTCCCTATTCCATAGCGGCGCGTTAAATGACTTAACACGTAGTCCCTGCGCTCAACATCTCCTCCTCTCGTGTTCAAATGGAAATCATAGATCAATTCTCGGCTGGACAGTTAGCCTATTTGGTGAAATTTTCCAATGTTTGAGCGAAGGTTTTTCCGAAATCTGAGGAGGTAGCGGGGAAATTTCTTCACTGTTGTAGAGTACGCTTACTTGTGTGTAGAAATAAGATGACATACTTGCTTGCAGACGAGCGCTTCCCGCCGTGCTGTGGCTGTGAAACATGCCTCCTCGTCATGCCCTTGTGGAAAGATCAGATTTTTTGCATTTCCAGATGAACTCGCAGATGTGCCCCGTTAGATTCCCCGTGAAAAATGCTATCGAATGATATGCATTACTTCCCCCAGTTGAAACTTTGGTTTTTCACCGTTTTCAGCCTTCCCCTATTGCCGATTGGGCACTATCCCACGATTACTGCCCCAAAATCTCAAAGTTTCATTTTTCGTCAAAACTTTGCCTATTGGGATAATTCCATGCCCTGATTACGAATAGCACACGTAAAATACGCAATTTTATCTTTATTTTTTCTTACATTTATCCTTTC
>MU868689.1:0-33036 GCA_036418205.1 Ostertagia ostertagi | reverse complement strand
CTCGTCCCCTGAGGCTTAGTCCTAAAACCAAATCATCCTAACACATAGTTGGGCTGCGCCGCCTGTGTGACTGTCCCTTCCCCCTTCCCCTTCACCCTCCCCTATAGCTCTGTTCATCGAATTCGATTTTAACTCATGTATGGATGCGATAGTGTTCTGATCAAACAGCACACGTAACATAAGCATTTTATCCATATTTCCTTGAGCAATCTCTGAAATGTGGCCCTAAAGAGGGCCTTTGGGTAAGTGTACGTAGGCTTAGCAGGGGTAGAGTGTCGCGACTTGATCCCAGAAGTTGAACACTGCCTCGCGTCGGCCTCCGAATTGTTTTTTCCACAGAAACTCGCACAGATAGTCCTCATAGCGTGAGTTGTTGATTCCATAACGCCGCTTGATCATTTCCTTGTACTTCTGCCACAATGACTCGACTTTTTGAGTGTGAGCGCCAGACTTCACGAAGTTCAGCTCATGGTTGACCTGGAGATGCCTGTATGCGTTGGGCAGAGCAGCAATTCGACTGTAAGCTCTCCAGCTGTCACTGAGGATGGTAGTACCGGGCTCGATGTACTACTTCATGATGAGCCGCAGTAGAGTTGAAACGTCTTTCCTTCGGACCATCCGAAGGAAGTCCACTTCCTCTTTCAATGCCTCCAAACAGCCACTTGTGCCTGCGTACCCAACGTCGGCGGTTGTATTTGCGTTTGATAACCAGTGTTTCGTCAATTTCCATCTCGCACCCGAACCTTCCGATGATCGGCGGGTTCCTCCTGAAGTGCCCCACACATACGTCGCGGAAGAACCGCTCCCACTGAATTGAACTGGTGTGGCCGACGTTGAGCTCGTATTCCTTGTCCTTCACCTTGCCCATGTCGCGCAGCCAGAAATAGGGCAGTGCGAACACCGTGGACTCAGGAAAGTTACAGTTCTCGAAAAAGGAATCCTTTCGGGCATGAACGTAGACCCTGGTCTCGTTCGACGGTCCAGTGCGGCACGCTCGACGATTGCAAATCCAGCCGTTGTGCCGTTCGTCGTTGATCAGGCTCATGGATCGTTGACATGAATGGCATAGTGGCACAGACATCAACCCCATGGATCGCAACCAGTAAGTGCAGATTATTCAACTTGAGCGTCTCGTACACGTCCTTCAAGGCTAAGCCCAGTAGCTCTCATTGACGATTGTGTCGCTAAAGAGTAGCAAGAGCCATCGTTATTCTCCGTTGTCGAAAACGTGAAATATGCTTCTGGCTTAGCTCACAGTTTTCCACGGTCTGGCTCCTTCCTGTCGTGGGAAAGTCTCCGATTCGATGACCTTTCCCACGGTCTGGCTCCTTCCTGTCGTGGGAAAGTCTCCGATTCGATGACCTTTTCCACGGTCTGACAGTCGGCGCTCTGAGAAAGGTGCCTAAGAGTACGCTCTGACTGTGAAGTGTTGTTTGTGACACCACATGGCGCCGGCGTCAAGACTGGATGTTATATTCGTGATCAGGACCCCAAATAACCCCTATACACAAGTTTTCAGCGGATTTGGTGAAAACAGCCGTGGCGCCAAATGGCGCCAGCATCAAAAATGAATGTCATATTCGTAATCAGGGCATCGAATTACCCCAATAGACAAAGTTTCGACGAAAAATGAAACTTTGAGATTTTGGGGCAGTAATCGTGGGATAGTGCCCAATCCGGCAATAGGGAAGGCTGAAAACGGTGAAAAACCAAAGTTTCAACTGGGGAAGTAATGCATATCATTCGATAGCATTTTCACGGGGAAGCTAACGGGGCACATTTCAGGTCTGCGAGTTCATCTGGAAATGCAAAAAATCTGATCTTTTACAAGGGCATGACGAGGAGGCATGTTCACGGCCACAGCACGGCGGGAGCGGTCATCTGCAAGCAAGTATGTGATCTTATTCCTACACACAAGTAAGCGTACTCTACAACTGTGAAGAAATTTCCCCGCTACCTCCTCAGATTTCGGAAAAACCTTCGCTCAAACATTGGAAAATTTCACCAGATAGGCTAACTGTCCAGCCGAGAATTGATCTATGATTTCCATTTGAACACGAGAGGAGGAGATGTTGAGCGCAGGGACTACGTGTTAAGTCATTTAACGCGCCGCTGTGGAATAGGGACCATGAAATCTGGAAAAAAGCAATCGATCCATTCACAATACAATGGACGATGTTGAATACGCGGCGCGTTCTGGGGCAACTGCTGAGACCCATCTCTCTGAAGAACGATCATGATGCATAAGCGGGATTATATGCGCACCATATTCAAACATCTAGGCAGTAACTGAGAGCTGACCCCGATTGGAGAGGTAATGGTAATGACGAGAGTAGAGATCTCGCAAACGAGGACCGAGACAGTTCATGGCGTAACTTGGTAGCCTCACAGTGAGTATTCGTAGTTTTTCCACATGGTTAGACTCGCCACAGAGAGACGAGTCCAATGGTGTAGAGCACCAATCATTTGACCCGCTTTGGGGGGAGTTATGAAGGGGCGACGCTTTGCGACGCTGCAAATCCGTCGCTCAGCGGAGAAATTTCAAAAGTTAGTGGCGGTATTGTAGCAATTGCGTTCGAAAGAGCTGTAGTCGCTTTGAATGCAAGTGCAATATGTCAAGCGAAAAAATAAACTTGCATTTTCGCAGGTAATCTCGCTTTTGGGCGAACAATAATCTGCTATCGCTCAAAATGTTTCAACCCCTCCCCCTGAACGGGTGCCGTCGCGCCTGTTATGCGCGTATTTCAACAAGACCAATATATCTGAAGATCCCAGGAAAATTGAATACGATCTAACCTGATTAGATAACAGCAAATTCTTTAGGTTTTATGATGACGTTATTAATTTCCGATATCTGGATTAAGTTTTGAACGAGCTATCGCTTTCGAAGCTCGTAAAATTCGCCACTTATCACGATTTTCGTCTCGTTAATTTGCGAAATCCTTTCACGTGCCATTTCACAATCAGTGGGACGAGCTCTTCAAAAAGCGTCAAGTAGAGCGATTTTTCCAGTTTTGTCTCCCCATATTAGCTTTTCAAGATTTGACGAAAATGAATGCAGCAAGTTATGGGCTCGGAAAGTGTAAAAACTCGTGCTCATCATGAATTTTCCTCGTTAATTGATCTAAATTTGTTATTTCTTATAAATTTTTGTAATTTCAATACTGATTAGAAAAGCTCTTCACAAAACTTCCAAATCTGCTTTCAGATTGAAAATTCGTCATATTTGAAGAAAGTTATAATCATTTGAATATTTGTTCAAATTTCAATAGTAATAAGCTGCTCCACGGTCAACGCTCAATGGCGAAGTGTAATATGGCAGATGGCAGCGCTTACTAGACTAGCTGGTCCAGGTATCGAATCCTGGGTCGTGAGTCGCCCGGGCCAACCAAGCCTTCCATCCCTCCGGGGTCGGTTAATTGGTACCAGACTTGTCTGGGAGGATAAAAACACTGACTTGTACATCGGCTGGCCCCCGCAAGTCATTGTATAGGCCACATCGCATTCAAACGCCACTGCGAATGTACAAATGGAAGTAGAATGCGTGCCGCATCCCAAAAGGGATTGATCAACGGCAAATGCTTTATCCTTTTTTATTAACAACGTAAAGATCAATCAAACACCCGGTTTCAGGACATCTGTCAACCGCGCGGACATGGCTGTTCAGCATTTTGTAGTGGCGTCTGGGAGCGCTCACATGTGCACACTATCACAGCATCTCTGCTTTCTTTATCTCCTTCAAAAGAGCTTAGTAGTCCCAATCAGGCACAAAGTGTGTGCTTTCTCAGCTACGCTTTCACCCCTTGATTGACAGAAGCCTTGTAACCATCAACACCCAGTTGACTAAAGCGTCACAAGGCTTTTTTCAATTTGAAAGAAGGGACTTCTTAAATGAGAACCATACTCTGCGTAGTACTGAAAATTTGGTGTATTGCGAAGGATATAAATAGAGAGGGGATTTTGCTTTAGTATGCCATTTTTTAGTGACTATTTGTTTTGCACCTTTCTCGTTTGCTCGTTGGTAGGACTCATCATTAATGATCATCCTTGTCTTTTTTATTTTTGCACTTCTTGAACAAATTTTTTGGGGACGATGGGGTAGCATGGCTTTTTATGAAGTTTCGAGAGAGAATTAAACGCTTTTTCATAGTTCGGATTTTGAGCTTCCACCCCTAGGGTATGAACCGTCGTTCCATGAACATCTGCCTCTGGAGGAGGGAGGGGTCGTACTTCCAAATTTTCCTCGACGGTTCGCTTGACCCTGCCTGCAAATCCGCAGTCGTCAGGGTTGAAGAGGCGGATTTGTAGGATCGATGCAGAGTTAAACCGTCGCGTTGCACCGTCACCATTAACCCTTTGACGACAATGGCACCCAATGGTGGGTGCCACCTTAAATATTTCCTTCTTTGCGCATTTGAAAAATATTTGTAACACCCATAATTATAAGCAAGCTTGATAATATCATATGACTAGCACGGCTTACAGAAATGTTTATTAAGAGCTAATTTATATAGGATTTTAGAATGCGCCATTTACATCGTCATCCATATTTACATGGTGGACCCTTTATTAGGTCGGTCCACAATTTTTGAGAACCTTTGGTGTTTTTCGATTTATTACTTATCTTATTTCTCTGATCTACTTATCCAGCATAGTATACATCATTATTATTAACAACATATCGCCAATGCGAGGGTGGGTATTCAGTGCCTCTCTTGTGGACTTTCATAGAGTTCTGATCGAAGGAAAATTGTAGTCCCGAATCAGTTCTCAACCCAATCTGACATCATCAAGTTCCTGTTGGTTTCCTATAGTTCCTTCGGATGACCATCTATAATACTCATTGGTGATGTGGACTGGGTGCAATGTGCTAACAAATCCACGAGCCGCAGTAGATTTGCTCAAACGATTCGGGAGTTCTGACAGTACAAACCCAACTCCCTCTGAATTCGAACTTTCTGAGTCTTTTTTTTTTTTTTTTTTTTTTTTTTTTTTTTGTTTTTTTTTTTTTTTGTGCCCACGCTGAGTCGTTGGCGCAATACGGGAGGGCCTTTGCGCTGAAGACCGGCATCAACTAATACCAGTGTCAGTGATGGGAAGAATCGTTGACAGCTTGATGGCAACGCCTTCAACTTGAAAGCAAAGGAAGACAAAATCTATTTTTCTCTGAGGTCGTTCGAGCCCGCCTTGCTAAGAAAATTCCTAAAAAATTGGAGACTCTCGGGCGGTCAGTTCTTTTAGCTCCGCCTTATAGCACTAATCCTGCGTCAACGAACGACTATCCGCTCTCCTCTCTCAATCACCTTCTGGAGAAGAAATCTCACTTGAATCACCATAAAGTCAAAATCGACATCCAATATTTCTTCGATCAGAACTCTATGAAATTCTATAAGAGGGACACTGAATACCCACCCTCGCATTGGTTATATGTTGGTAATAATGGTGATGTATACTGTGCTGAATAAATACATCAGAGAAATAAGATAAGTAATTAAGTCGAAAAACACCAAAGGTTCTCAAAAATTATGGACCGACCTAATACATATTAGGCTGAAGATTTGATTACTAATACGAACTTCTTTGCCTTCTCATAGCCCTCAGATACGGGAGGGGTTTGGGGTGTATCGAAAATTCTTCTGTAAACTTTTGTAGGTTTTACCCTCCTTCCTTTTGAAATCCGATTCCCCTTCAAAATTTGGAGTTCTATTGAAAACTATTTATTGTATGAAAGCCTAAAACTGCAGTTGTATCTGGTATACAGGTAAAGTCAAATTCCGTAGTAATCTGCTTTAAGAGACAATTCCGCTCCATTTGTGAAGGAGAGTAGGGCGTGCCAAAAAGAGGCGTGGTCCCATGAGCCAGCTACGTGCAAATCCGCATTGTCGTCAAGGGTTAACAGATTTCATCAATACGACTCTCCTCTCCTCTCACCCACACCCACCACCTTCACTACAATGGCCTCTATATAGCATTTGATTCTGAGACAAGTCGAACACACAGCTCCCGCTCTTTTTCCCTCCAAAACAGCAGTCGAGCGAGAGGGGAGGAAAGGTGGGGAAGGCGCTAGAGAAAAGTTGGTATCACCGCTCAATCCACCAATCTCCTCCCCATTTACCTACTTTCATCAAACTTTCAAAAAATTCGTCAAATGAACACAGCTCCCTTCTTACCACTCCCGTCGCACTTTTCCCGGATGCAGTAAGCATTGCTCAATCCTAAAAATGCGACCTCCTTCCCGAAGTCGCAAATGCGTCGTATCGTCAATACTCGACCGGATGCCGACCCTTAATCGACGACGGGGGAATCGGATTGCACGCATTTCCTTGTGCTTTTCCCGTGAAACGTTAACAGCTAGTAGATTATCTTAAACTCACCACCACTACTCATCTGCAGCCCGGTGTTTGATGAATTCTCATTTGATTCCTCAATCGCAATCGGTATTGCGGCACAGCAGTGTATGTACGCAGCGCGAAAGTGAAGCGGTTTCCGCGCGAAGCAAAGTAACATTCGTGTTCAGTAGATCAGACTATTCTCTTCGGGCAAATTTCTAGAGCAGTCGAAATTTTGACCCTTATGTCGGCCAAGTCTGAGTTACCATGGCTAGCACGCCCCTCTCGTCGCTAGTGTCTTAGACCAGCGCACGATTGCAACCTTTGCGGCACGAAGACTATTCTTCTTTGAGCTTCCCTGCACAGGGTTTTGAGGGCCAGTAACACGAACATTAGACACGTATTTTGTCGCTGAGTCGTTTAGGCGCTACAACTTCTTTTAAACCGAATTCATTACGAATCTACGCATGAATGATACTCAATCACCTGATTCCTTATGCAACATTAGCTTTGAAGCCGATGCTACGCGTGATCAGAGTGCTAAATGACGAAAATCTCTTTGACTAGAAATGTGCCAAATAGACGCAGTTTAAGCTCCTTAACCCGAATACACCCACCCGTTTGACGCGAAAACACCTGCTGCGTGCGTGATAGCCACATGTTCTGGAGTGCTCTTTAGAGCCGCCAC
Source organism: Ostertagia ostertagi (assembly GCA_036418205.1). Lineage (NCBI taxonomy): Eukaryota > Metazoa > Nematoda > Chromadorea > Rhabditida > Trichostrongylidae > Ostertagia > Ostertagia ostertagi. The sequence goes on along the minus strand of MU868689.1, from coordinate 26,019 downwards.
ATACGCAATGGTTTCCTTGAAGAATGCGGAATGGAAATATTTCCATGCAAAATGAGTATAAGATTCGTTTACAGAAGACAACCTTTTGGCAACGGATTCTTAGCAAAATTTAAGGTGTAATATGTTTGATGTACCCACGAAACAAGCAGCCAGCAGTACCCAAGTATGAATCGTTCAAAGCAGTTTTTTTTTTTCGCAAACGGCCCTTCTCGGCAAGATCAGGTTCCATTCTGCGAGCTCAGGGGCTTCGATTCATGGTGTTGAGTTTCTTGCGAGAATATTCTCTCATGGTTAAGGCCGCAAACGGTTAGCCGCATGCGGCGGCGCGGCGAGCTGCCGATTCTGTTTACCGTTCCCCGATCTTTGGCAGCCACCGGTGTTTGCCATTGTCACGAATGGGTCAAAGGCAAGATTCAGCATTCATTTGATGAGGTAATTCCACTCAAATGTGAAAGTAGGGATAGGAGGTGGACCCAGAAAAAAAAGGAAAAAAATGTGAAATACACAGGAAATACGAGCCTTTTGCTCTACGCTGCGGAGAAGTTCAAAAGGCCGGCAGGGAGATGAGAGATAATGTGAGCGCGGAGAGCGGTAGAGAAGTCCGAGTAGAGAGAGCATAGCAGATCAAGTTAGCGACGCAGACAAGCATCGAGCGGTGGGCGGAGCATGACAGTAGTGGTGGAAGTTGTCACAAGAATGCTGTTGTTGGCAAAACTTTGATCCGGGTACGAATCCCGGCTGGGGCAAAAGTTTTGGCCCACAACTCAGCATTCTTGTAATAACTTTCGCAACGCGAACTGCGACGTGAAACAGCAGTTATCTAGCAAAAACAAGTACTGGTGGAGTCTGCCGAAGTCATTAGCGCCTAGAGTCTAACTGACGCTTTTCGACGTATGGAATTAGCGAGCTCTGCAGTCCAGGGTCAAGCGTGCGTTGAGGAATCCTCGACATGTCACAGGGGGGGGGGTCGTATTGGCCCGCTGGGAGAAGAGATCGGGCCGATTGATGCAGTAGGATCATCGTCGGAGGACAAACATTAAGGATCGAAGTCGATACCAGGCCAGAGTATTTCCAATAACAATTGATTCCAAATCCGAAGGGATGTGAAGCACACGGCGCATCCCAGAGTGGGCCCAGTTGGTTGCGCGCGCTTCAACTACGGCTCTCTGGAGAAAGAATCTCAATTCAGGAAAAATCAAGAGGATTCTGAAAGGGTTCATGTGAAATTACAGGGAGGAGTACACCATTCAACAAGAAATGCAGTCTTCAGCGTCAAATTCATAAGCATGTGTGAATAGTGCTGCTAATGCAGCGAAAAGTACCTTTCGACGGTACTCAGGCAAAAACCCTCAATGTGGCCATTTTTTTAAATACTGGACGTTTTTAAGCAGCTCTAGCAACGTTTAATAGAGCAAATCTTCTAGTTTATGACGTATTAACTTTCCAGATTGGATGAGTTTGAACGGAGTTATGGCTTTGGAAAGCGTAAAAACTCGCACTCATCACAAATTTTCCTCGTTAATTTTGCAAAAATCCTCAACGTGGCCATTTTTTAATACTGGACGTATGAAGCTGCTTTAGTAACCGTTTGATAGATAGAGAAATTCTTCTAGTTTTGTCTGCCATATTAACTTTTCGAATTTGACGAAAATGAAGCAAGTTATGGCTTTCGGAAAAGTGTACCTCACCATGAATTTTCCTCGTTAATTGATCTAAATTTGTTATTTTCTCATAAAATTTTGTGATTTCAGTACTGATTAGAAAGAAGCTCTCTACAAAACTTCCAAATCTGCTTTCAGATTGAAAATTCGTCATATTTGAAGAAAGTTATAATCATTTGAATATTTGTTCAAATTTCAATAGTAAATAAGCTGCCCCACGGTCAACGCCAAAGATCACACACAGCTGGCTAAGGCGGTTAAAAAGCTTCTTTCAACTGAAGGGGGACATGCATAATCGATAACCATACTCTGTGATAAAAACTGAAATCTTTAGTAAGTCTTGCGTGAAGGAAATAAATAAAGAAGAGATGTTGTCATAGTATGCCATTTTTAGTGACTAGTTTGTCGTTATAGCTCCGTTTCTCGTTTGCTTGTTTGGTAGGACTCATCAATAATGATTATTCTTTTGACTTTTTCACTTGTACTCTTAAAGGACGAATTTACGATGGAAAAGCAACCCATTCCAAATTGAGGTAGAGATGGTGAGTAGTACCAGAAAGAAAGCGAAACCACGAAAAACGGCCAGAACCGGAGAAATGGGACCCCTTCCTTGTCCGTTGATTTGAGCATTGATGGGACTCTCATCGCTTTGCCCTCTTCAACCCTACGCTCTCTCAGCTATCTAATCACTCGCCACCTATTGTACTACGGCGAGTGATCAGACGATCGGTGGGCGGAGATCGCCGAACTCGCCAACTTTGAGCCATGCTAGATCTCAGAGGTCAAATCTTTCGATGCCGATTGCGTGTCTGTCCGCACCCTCAAGAGATTCACCGCTCTCCCCACTAGGCGATTTCTCCCTTCTTCGACCTTCGTTCTTTCCGTGCAATCCTCCTTTTAAACGAATTTTTGGTGGACGGTGGGGTAGCAGGGCTTTTTTATGAACAGTTTTGGTGGAGAATTAAACAACCTTTTCATAGTTCGGCTTTTGAAGAGGGTCGTTTCATGGACTTCGGCCTCGGCGGAGGGAGGGGGGGTCGTATTTCCAAATTTTCCTCGACGCCTCGCTTGACCCTGCTCTGCACTTGCGTACTTAGCGCTTCTAGCCACAGTAAAGGCTGATTGAATTGGCATGACGAAGATCCTTTCACGAACATCGCAAGAAGCAACTAAAAATCTTTTATTTTACAGAATCATAACGCTGAGCATGTTATCAAAATGGAATTCTATCCCGCTGTATAAAAGGGAGAGGAGACAACAAACTGATTAGACGAAATAAGACGACACGGATAAAAGAAGACAACGAAGCGACATAACATTTGAATGTGTACGTTGACTGAAGATTCGTGCGTATACACGAAACAAATCTCTTATGTGTCACAACACACCCGCGTTACGTACATTTACATAGAAAACAAAAAGCAACCATGAAAGGAAACATTATCGGCAAAATCCGTGCTCGTATATGAAATCTATACAACAATCACATTTAAACTCCAATAATTTTTCAGCACTGTGATAAAAATAAATATTTTATAAATTTCATAAGTTGGAAAATGTTAACAAGAAGGTCGAATGTAGTTACACAACCGAGACACTGATTCGGATAGCTATATATTTTGCTCCAGATGAATTCGGTCAAGTTTTAATGCATGCGAGGTAGCGTTAGCACCTGCGCTCTCACCGAACCTCGGCTTAACACCGCAGTTACGTCAAAGCTATGCAAGTCATCATGAATCCAACGGGGAGCGGCTATATTTCCAAAAAAAGGATGGAAGCATGGAGAAAGGAACGAATTCCTTGCCGGAGACAGCCTTGACGATTCACTTCTACTCCGAAAACTATACGATTAATAAAGCATTCATGAAGAGATAAGTACATATAGTTGACACTAAGTTAGCAAAAGGAAACAAAATTACGTAAAAACAGTACTTACAAAAACAGCGAAATAAGGTCAAAACTCTTAGACCCGCACGCAAACACCGTAATTACACATGCTGATACCCTCGGAAAGAAAAAACACATATGGTCGTGATGAAAGGAAGGAACGGAGATGAAAGGAAAGAGAACAGTGAGAATGACTCAAACCTTGGGTACAAGGCTATCAAACAGCGAGTACCAGTGCCCGTGGCTCAGCTAGATATATGGGACATATGACTAATGCGCAGACGATTGATGGCTTTTGAAAGCAAAAACTTCATCCCTGTCTTTCTTACGGAATTTACACATGTGAATACTCGAATACTGCAAGGCATCAATGGCTACATTGATAAAATATAATTTTGGCGCTCATTTTTGAGGTTTATCGCCGAGCGAAACAGAGCGTGGAGATGAACGACCATTCAACTCCCGATCGCCTGGATCCTTCAACGCCGACTGCCTGGTGATTCGTGTAGTCTTATAGGGCACATCGGCTTCAGGATAAGCGGGGTCCGATCCAGCCTCTTTTACGACGAGGAAGAGGTTCAGGAGTGGGTGACGAGGAACCATTCTCTAGATGCGAACTTCGAGACGTCGAAGCCGCAATAATTGGTGGTAATAGAGCTTTCCGAGAGCTTTCGAAGAGCTAAAACAACATTTGAAAATAAGAAAACACGGCCAACAGCGACCAAAGTTGAAAGGAATTACAATTCAACATACCGCATCTAAATGATACTGGAATCTATAGCGACGATAGAAAATTGATATCTCTTGCGGCGTTCGAGTTCCAACAATGCTTGACACCTCACCGAATTTCTTTCCAACCCTTTTGAACGCTGGAAAAGAAGGCATTCATGGGAAAAAATTTTACGGTATTCACTCAGAATCCTCACCTCTAATAATCTTCAAAATTTCGTCATCACGGAAGCCTTCCAATGCCACTCTACTGACGACACTGCCATAGTCGGTTTGTAGAGCACATCTTTAATAATTATATATTACCTACGACTACCTTACTTTTATTTATATCCATATTTGTATTCTGGAATAAAATCTCAAATGAAACTATAGCGACAACTAAAACAAGAAAGAAATATTGCGTAAAGATCCTCCAGGTAAAGAATCAAATGCGAAATCAATCTCCTGCCATTTAGTACCGTTGCGCTTATAGCTAGCCGGCTCCAGCTTATACTTTACGACGATACAGGCATGATGAGCCGTATATTTAATTCATTGCTCAATTGAATAAAGAAAACAAAGCTAGTGAACCCAAATGTGCAAATAAAGTACCATGCTTTATATAGATAAACTCCCGACTAGGTTACTATGACCGAGTTGCGACTAATTATATTACCGATCAGGTATAAGGCAGTGAAAGGGCCGCAAAAACCCCAGTGCATTTATTAAAATGCTTACCAGAAGAAGAAGACACAAAGTGTTTGAATTGAGTGAATTCTACCGCGGACTAGTGATGCCCATTTTTTCAGTTTTTCAATTTTTTCTTTCAAATTCCTTCGCATTTTATGCCAAAAAAGGACGCAGCTTAACCCATTCGTGACAATGTCAGCCACCGGTGGCTGACAAAGATCTCACTCGAGCAATGGCATCCACGTTGGCTACCGCGTTTCAAATGGGATTTGGAACATTTTCTTCCATGAAAATAATCCTCATACCCTCATTCATCTACGTCAGCCCTGGGTAGAGGAAATCTCCGTCCACTCAAATTTTATTGAAAAATTTCCTGACTGTACTGCCATTGCGCAATCCCGCGCGGTCGCAAATGGTTTAAAGCGAGAAATTACGATAAAATTTCTGTGCAGCATGGAAGAACGAGCAGCACTTCAAGCAGTAGCTAGAGCCCAAAGGAATCGAGATGTGGCCTTTTTGTGACTAAAGGTGCGCTCGTTGCAGCGCCCTGGGGCTGCCAATCCTTTCTGAGCTCCGCCTCCGCCTGTGCTCCGCCCCTCAGCAGATCGCTGTTCGATTATCATTCTGATAAGGTATGCCACTTCGAGCGCGTATCCAATTTTTTTCTCATGGAATGCTATATCAATCAAGGTATGATCTCTGGTGGTATGATGGCAGCTATGGTTTAACGAGTGCCGACGACCTCTTAGTTGGTTGCCAACTCGTCCATTATCGGAGGTCAACGGGCAGAGGAAGTGGTCCCATTTTGCGCGTTTTTGACGGATTTCTTTGCTTTTTTCGCTACTAGGGCATTATTCAGCATCTTCACTTCCACTATGAGCACAACAGAATCCTATCGCAATCTCTCGCTTTAAAAGGCTTCCCGGACAGGCAGTGGGCGGGACCGGAAGTTGGTTTGCGACGAAATGCATGGTAGGTACGGATCCACGTTCATGGGAAGGTTTGAAGTGAATCCTGTTCACGTTCGTGCGTTCGACACGTGGATCCGTACCTACCATGCATTTCGTCACAAAAACTTCCGGTCCCGCCCACTGGTCCATGGTCCGTGGAAGATTCCTTTAAGAGAGTTCCACAAAAAAATCTTCAATTTCTAGCTTTTTTTTAAATGGCACAGCACCGAATGCATGAATTTCTCATGAACAAAACCAACACAGTACAATAAAGTATTCTTCTTGATTCCTTTCAGCCATTTTTTCAATTTAATTTTTTTTTATTTATCGAGGTGGTTCTTCATCCAAACCACACCTCTATTACCTAAAGAATACTACCTACGCCTGCGAAGCTAGTCGCTCCCTTTCTCTTTAATTCCATGAGCTATCTGATCGAAGAAAGATCGGAAGTCGAGTTTGAGGTCATGTCACTTAGCGTAAAATTTCTTCCCGAGAGAGAGCGCTAGAGATAAGAGTAGATGGCGGTTCGTTGGCGCTACACGCCAGGGCTGAGAGAACTGTCAGCACGACAGTCTTCAATTTTTTATGAATTTTCTCTTCAAGGTCTGGTCGAACGACCTCAGAAAAAAAGCAGAATTTGTCTTGCTTTGCTTCTCAAATTGAACGTGTCACCATCAAGCTGTCGACGTTTGCCTTCATCACTGACCCTTCTATTACTGAGTCTCCAATCCAACGCAAAGCATCACTGTGTCCTTGGAAATTTGAACGTTGTTTCACCGCCTTTTTTAAGGGTGTGCTATGAGCGCACTAATAGAAGAGACAAAAGAATCTTTTGTATGACCAATACCCCTAAGATCTGATATGCACTCTAATTCCATTGAAACTCGTAGTGACATTTGGAACGGTCTATATAAAACAACCGTTTGTGATCGAGTCGATGTACAAGTCAAACCATTTCTTGACTCAACGAAAAGGTAAAAACTAATAGAGCTCAAGAGATGAGAAGCAAGTAAATTTCGGTCCGCAATTCCATATCTGACTATGCGCGCACTATGCGGCGCTACATCGCCTCCACCTCTCAGCTTGTTGAATTAGTGATAAACCGAGGAACAAATTCAGTGTTATGGATACGACCCCAGCCCTATTTCAGCTGGTCGTTGTCCACCACATGGAGCTATTCCTCATGCGCTCTCTGTGGGTAAAGCGTGACGCGTCCCAGCATGCCACCGCCTTCACACTCGATAGTAAACTTCGCCAAAAATTTCGCACCAATTTCGACAATACTTTTGTTTATAGACCGTTATTTCCTGTGTGAAAGAACTACATTTATACGCGCGTAAAGCAAATTCAGAAAAGGCATTTTAGCACTACTCAGCGTTCAATTTCTCTCTTTCAAGAGTTGTGTACTATCATGCTGAACATGAGCTCACCCTTAGAATGACATGAAAATGCTTGGCGTGCGGTAATTTTTCAGCAACTGAAAGTATTCATACCTTTTAGTCACCAGCAATTCTAGCGATTCAGAAGTTCTTTTTGCAACAGCGCTATGATTTCAGAGTCAGGGGAAGTAATATTGGTGCATAACAAGGCCAACAACCTCCTGGAGTCACAAATCGATAAATGTAGATTTTGGAAGTTCTTTGTGCGAAAGCACATTTACGTTATCTAATGCGACACAGCTGAGACGCGACTACTGACTTCAGCTGTGAACCAACAACAAAACTCTCTCGCGCAAACACCCTGAAATTTGAAGCACACGGACATGAAAACCCCAGGAACATACAAAGCGAATTATACGAAGTGAAATTTTTCATTTTTATTATTTTTACTTTTTTTAAATTATGCAAGTTTAGCGCGATACATTTACCACACCCATTAACTCATTCCTAATATATTAATTACATGATCTTCATGGAATACAAGAGCGATAAGACGATGTTGGAGGTGAATATTGATGCTTGACAATGCTAGGCGATTGTCCATCAGATTAGCGTGTCACCTGCTCAATTGCTAGCCTTCCGCCCATACATAGATTCGAGATACTCGCGTGCGTTCAACGGTTTTCAGGAACACACCTCTTCTAGCTCTGGCCAATTCGTGGAACACACATTTTACCGCATAAAGTTTTACAACACGAATGTATCCCTTATAACTCCAGTGACCTCTTGACTAACACCAAACACCAGTCCGTATCAAAACATGAATAATCGTTAATCATTTTTTACGGCGCATTCGCACGTTGCGCCGCTTATGGAGAGATGAAAACGAGACCGCGGACCGTAAGAAACAAATTGAAAAGAGCCGCCCGCTCTGAACTGTACTTTCGCAACACAAAACATTTCTCAAAAACGCCTTTGGTGTAACAAGGTTAGCGAACTACGTATCTGGAAGTATTCTCACAAATGTTACTCTTCCTTCATTACTATCATGAGGAGAAAAGTAGCAATTCTTTGCATGCCACCCAGGAGACACGCAATGGATGATCCCTCTACAAAGATCACATTTGCCTGCGGTGTGGAAGGAAGGGTTAATATTACGCCTTCTAGAAGGAGCTAGTTCTGGTTATTGGAGTAGTGACGTGGTGAGGAAGCAAGCGGGATGAATCCGCGCATCTACCTACCTTAGCCTAGAACCTTGAACGTTTGATTGATACATGGAGGTGAAATGTGTGTCATTTGATATCTTCTGAAAACACTCCTGTAACGGCGCTGCCAGCAAAGAGTTTGCCGGAACCATAAAGGGGAAGAACATTATTGCTATTTTATGCTCCTTCGAAATGTGGCTCTCCCTGACAGTGACTGCTGCGAGGCCAACCGTGCAGCATCGCAGCTGAACATTTCTTCAGCAAGTCTAGTCTCTAGCTGATGCATGAGAAAGCATCTGACTCTGCAGTCGACTTAAAAGTCAGACGGTTGCGACTCGGCGGAGTAGACTGACTATATGTGGGTTGCGCCATTCTAACCCACTGACGACAACGCAGCGCGCATGCGCGTCAGATCGTCTCACAGATAACACATATTTTGGTTGGATTTGTTTTTTTTCTTAGAACTGTCCCTTCCGTAGTACTGCCCGTAGTATTAAGGTTACTACCCAATTTGTACGATTTTATTCTTGAAAAAGGCAGCCCTAGACAATCTGAGTGTGCTACTGCAGGCATCGAAACTCACGAATATTTCCGATTTTCAAGCTGGCGTGAGGGCGAAAAAGCACGAACGACGATTTGTAGCAAAGAAAGCAGTTTCATTTATTTCGGAGGAAGCTGCAACGAGAACATGTCTGAGCCAAGGAAAGTGACTCCTAAAAATCTTTGCAGGGTTTCTTTGCATAGTACTTGCGTTCCAATTCGATCCAGACCAACACTAGCGCTGCATCATTGTGATGTCATTGGTTGATATAACGTCTTCGATTTCCTAGAACACGGGGCGGTTTGTCGTGACTACAGAAAGGCCGTCTACTGCGCCCATGGTCTGGGATCGAATCCTTGGAGTTCATTCGTTGAATTCGGATGATTGGATATCTAACCTGCTCTAGTTTGGGCTTCTATAAGACATAATTGCTGGAAAAGACACGCTGGAATTCATTTTTGAAACTATGGCGACGCTGAAGCGGTAACGCGTCGCCACTGTTAACGCACGCTAGGTGGGACATTAGTTGCCGCGGGTAACGCGTCCCCATCCTGAGTCATTCTTTTACTTGCGCTTGCGCTAAGCTGTATTCCTAAGTTCTTTGTACTCATTCTATTAGGCCACACATAGCATACTTAGAAATCACATGGCTCACAGAAAGGACGGATATTCCTTAGTTTGGCAGACGTTTTCCAGACCATACGGATATGTCTGTTCAGTTCACTCCTCCTTTTCTTTTTCAATAACGTAAATATTTTGATAAAAAGAAATAATAAAAGCGAATGGAAACCTATTCGTATGGGAAGATATGAGTTGTTTCTGAAAACAACCACGTTCCAAATTAATTTTGGAACCAATAAAGGGAAAGTAAGTAAAATTTCCCTTTTCATGGCCTTAACACGTCATTTCTGTCGAACTTCATTACTGTGACTCCCGATGAGTTAGACAGATCGAGCACTTATTGAAAATACTTCATCGAATTTGAGTATTGCAGATTTACAGCTCTGGAAACTCCAGCGGATTTGGTGCGGTGGCGGCGCTCGCAAAATCGCTCTGGTCCCACGAGGTGCCAAGACCCCAAAACGCGCGATGTCGTCAATGTGTTACAAAGTCGTGGCCTAAGGGCTAAACAGCCACAATGTTAGCCAACCCATTGTACGTGTGTCAAAATAAAAGAATGCATTTTTATAAGTTCAGATTGAGCCCCGCAACCTTCATATTGTGAGAAATCCAAGAAGAAGGCAGGCACGTTGTTAAGGCCCTTGCCTTTATGGGACACTCTAAATTGATTGTTGATGTGCATCATCCATCCATGCGCGTTATGCTTAATGAGGCAATTAAGTCTATTTGATGAAGCTTCCCAAGAATCTTCCACGGAAAAAGCTCCACCCTATTACCACATGGAAAACTAATACCTTAACACGTTGACGACAACGCGCGTTTTGGCTTTTTTGGCCGCGTGGGACCGGGGCGATTTTGCAAGCGCGGACGCCTCAGGTAATTCAAGCGGATTTTGAGTGCTAAATACATAAAACATGGGTGATGCAAAATTGAAACAGTGATTTCAAGTGAGTAAACGCTTGCAAAGAGGTATAATGGAATTTCGATACAAAGACTTGAAATAAGAATGAAAATGCAAAAATGACAGAATTAGCTTATAAACCAGCATTATTGACTTGAAAAGCTTTCACTTCTATCATTTTAACACAAAAAACACATATGTTATCATCTCTTAGGACACCTATTTACTTCTACTAGTCTTTTAACCTTTACATTCATGAAGAGAAAATGGGAACGAAAAAATTAATCAGACTTAAAATTTCGTGCGGTTCGAAAATCCTCCTCCTAAATTAAAATATACGTGACCATTTCACGAGCTACTATGTTTGTGGCTAAGCTAGGGTTTCTTCCATGGAGCAAACACAATAAACTTATAAAAGAATCACGCGTGCGCTGAAAAAAGGAACGTAGTGGGTGCAGGACACATACGTCCCGCGTTGTCCGTCATGGCCTGCAAAGTGCGGGACGCTATGTGTCCTGCGCTGTCATCAACGTGTGTTGAAAGGAATCTTCCACGGAAAGAGTGATCATTTTGTCTTGTGTGTAGGATTAGTATTATCGAAACTAACGCTTATGTTCCGTTCTTTTTGCTATGCTCATGAGGCTAGGGGCCTAAGGTATCGTTTTTCTGTGGTAATGGAGGCGGAGCTTTTTCCGTGGAAGATTCCTTTAATGTAAAGACATCTACTAAAAGCAGCCCTTTAGTAAAATAGGCCACTAAAGTCAATCGCCACTACAACATTGTCTAGACACGCTGAAGAAAAATTGGAATTACTAAAATTGAGATAAACAGGGGAAAAACATGTAGAGCCACTTTTCGTATCTATAATGTACCATTAAAATATGCTTTCCACACTTAATTCAGCATAACTAAGGTCAATTTCTCTAGAAATAGTTAGGACCTTTTCTAGCTTACCTCGCATTCGTTGTCGGCTTGAACTTTTGGGTCAATTCCATAATTTGATCATTTTTCAACTTCTTCTTTGCTGGATGGGTAGGTATCTGCAATACACAAAAATCCACAATCTCATTACAAAGCTTAGAAACTTGGTTTTATTCGCAGAATTCCCTGCCAAAAATTCTTTAGACTGCTGCATTTGAGAGATGGACTCCTCTCTGATTCGCTATCCCCTACTATTTCACCATTTTTCTACTAAGGAGAATGCTAGGATGAGTGGTCATTTGAGATGAGATGTATACCAACTAAAGCCTATTAGAACGCCGAGCCCAAATCTGTTTCATAACATGCTGAACAGGGTCACAGAAGTTTTGTGCGGTACGCAGCAGGCTCAAGCTCAGCACGAATACGAACGTATACTCTGCCTAGATGTGTATAGATGGGATCACTGAGTCGGTCTCGTGCCTGCAAGGCTAAAGGCTTTTGTCCCCAAAGAACCGCGTTTTTCTCTCTATTCAAGTGTTTTCTGCATGTCTAGAAACCGCTTTGCATGGTCAAGATAGCTAACCTTTTTTCCCGCATTTTTTCAGGCTCATAGTTCTTTGATTTTTTGCTGATTATTTTTTGAAGGCTTATGATGTGGTCCTGCGAGCGCACTATTCTCTTGTGGCTATTTTGATCGTCCAATCTCTTCGTATTCGCTTTACCCGGAGCTTACAACTGTGAAGCAAAAAGATTCTCAGCGCTGCATGCGTGCAATTGAGTCTGGAAAGGGCGAATGCTTCCTGCATCTGCTCGTTGAGAATCAATGCCAACTCTAGAATGATAGGGCCGTTGCGAAGAAGACTATTCGACAGCCTTAGTTGGCTACGTATTTGTTGTTGTTTTTGTTTGGTTTCTTCGTTAACAAACGCATGAGGGAAATGAAAACGGTGGATAATTATTGCTCGAATCCTTAACGTCTGCTGATTTCGACCGCCGTTATGAATGCGTCACTTCACTTCTTTCTAAATTTTTTCATCAATAATCATTAACTCTCCAACAATTTCACTATTAGTAATTAGCGCATTATTCCGCGAATTCGATGATGTATTTGTGTAGTTTTGAAACATAAAAAATGCCAAAATAAACCCCTAAAAACGTGTCGCCACCGAGCGAAAGTGTGGCCCACCGGCGGGCCACACGGTCGTCAAAGGGTTAATGTAAGTTCCTAAGAGCAGAATGATCAGGAAAAGAAATTAGGATTGTTCAATATAAATCTCTTGCTGAATAACCATCTGTTCCGAAATCTGAAATGTTACATTGTCGTCTTCGAAGGGAAGGCCCTAATATTACGTGTTTCTCTACCCTCTTAGCTCGCGTTGTTGCGCCATGCAAGCAGTTCGGAAAAACCTTTGCTCTATTCATGATTATTTGAGGACGATCTGCTGTCTAGGCAGATAATTAAGCAAGTTTTGAATATGCCTAAATACGTTCTATTCACCTGAATACGAAACGACAAGCTGCGGTGGATATACAGGGGGTGAACAATAAAAAAAACAGCAATTGCTCTTTATCGCACATCTCGGCCCGACGGAAGTTCCTCAGCAGAGTATTCCCTAAAGTGTCCCTTATTAGAGCAGGCTCTCCTTCACTGCCCTCACCGTCTTCAGAATATGACGTCATCTGTCACCGTCGTCAGGCTCAAGGAGGTCTACCGTAAGAGCTTCAGCCTGAAGCTCTTACGCAATTTCGTGAATCGATTTAATGTTGGATAGTTTCCTAGAGGCATTAGCCCACTGTGCAAATCCCCTCCAAATTCGCTCTTCAGTAAGGTCGTTACGGTACACGATCCACCGAAGACCCGCACTGAGCTCGACCAATGCAAATCTTTCCGGACAAATTTTTTGATGCCGTCCACGTGAGTGGCCACTATGAATTTTGCTTGCGAAATGAAATGTGGTCTTTAATACTGAATTGGGACCATTCGGTTTGAATTTGAAGCAAGAGTGTCGGATTAAATCCTATCTAAATGTGGAACAAGGATTTATGTGCCTTTTTTTATTGCCCCCCTGTAGATCCCCTCTTTGCAGGCCACGTTGGACCCTGCGGGGGATGTGTCTCCCGCACCCATTTCACCATTTTTTGCAGATCAGTCAAATTTTCGCACTCTTGACGCAAATTCTTTGAACTTTCCAATTAGCCTTCAAAATCGTTAACTCCCTAAGCCAAGGAAGTAACAATTGTGAATGCATTTTGCCATAATTGGCCAAACGTTCAGAACCGATAATTTTTCCATATCTTAATGAAGTTCCAACTTTTTAAATTTAGTAGAAAAACGTATACGAACGCTCTTCAACAAAGTCTTTAATTCGATCCTTTTTGTAACCCTAAATAGGCGTTTACTCAATCGAAACTTTCAATGGAGGGACCACTTTGTTTGTGCTTTTATCCTGTAGGCCAATACACTATGGTTAGTACCAATGCTTATCTAAAGTTCCAAACGGGGTCTGTTGACCCGTGCAGGGATATGTATACTGCGAAAAATGGGGTCGCAAAATTGCGTCGGTCCCACATGACCAAAAGAACACCAAAAGCTCGACGTAAGCAAACCAGCCCTTTTGGCGCTTCGGCTGGGACCGTATGCTGAATGTTGGGGAGGGGATGGAGTCCCCGACGGTGGACGGACCACTTCAACTCGGTCCTTAGAACCGCCACAATTTGGTGCTTACCTCAGAACTAAGCCTTAAAGAGAGGACGGGTCCGTCCCCTCTCCAAGGCTTAGTCCTGGGGTGAGCAAACCAGCCCTTCTGGCGGAGCTGCTGGACCAGCTGCACCACTTGCGTCAGTACTCTCCTATCGTACCAACCGAGTTGAAGTAAACCGTCGACCGTTGGGGACCCCATCCCCTCCCCAACATTCAGCATACGGTCCCAGCCGAAACGCCAAAAGGGCTGGTTTGCTTACCTCCAAAGCTGACTTTCGTTCGATGTGTTAAAATAGGATCACGTCGGCTTCCCAAACATTAGCGTTCCCATTTCGAAAAAATGTACTGCCGAGAGGTGAAAAAAAACAGTGACACTGTTAGAAAAGCATCAAAAACGAATCTAAGGCTTACTGTCCATTACGAGGCACAACCGTCAAAGTGTGAACCTAGGAAAAGATGGGCAAAAATTTCAAATGGCGTCACAATACGCCACATACAGATCTAAGCAAATATCGCTAAAGCGTTGGTATATTTTTTCGCACCCAAAATGGATAATTCTTAACTAGACTTGCGGTCTATAACGCACTTTGCCGGCAATCTTTGCGGAGCGTGGCCTGATTCACTTTACGCTCGGCAGTTTTCAGTTGGAGAAGACTTGAAAGAAGAGGAACGTCACATTATCAAACTGTTTTTACGAGAATTCTCACACATTGCTCTTTTCTCCCTAGTGACATTATATTTTTAAAACAGTGAAAAAATTAAAAAAAACTAGATGAGGGTCTGCTTTTGCCAAATGGATACAGGTAACTCATGGTGAGAGGAATCAGATGACCAGATGATACTGGGAAATTTTGCTGTGCTTTTCCCGAAAATGCAAAATTTTAGGATGACCTTTCAGCGGCACTGTGAACAGGAACCACTTTTCCTTCACCGTTCGAAAAAATTACAATCAACAGTTGCAACTATCGACTTTTGAGCCAGCCAGCCTTCACTGCCCCTCAATTAATCGACACTTTCCTACTCGGAGACTTTCCCTCAACACTTAAACCTCTCCAATAACAGTTCACAGCGATTGAAAGCAATGAGGAGCCCATTTGATCTCGGCACCTGCGTCCGCGCTTTTCAAGCAGCGCCACGTGGCAACCGACAGCGGAAGGCGGGGCTTGCGGACGAAGGTGTGTGATTGCGGGTCGGACGAGCTTCTAGCGCCTTTGTCGCGCACTTCAAGCCGCAAAAGGGGCGCGACATCAACGCTTGTCCACCTGTCTTCTACTACGCTCGGGGAAAGAACAGGTGAGCGCGTTTGGTCCCAGACCGTGCTTTTCAGCGCTAATGAACGCGCTGTCCGTGTCCCGTCTCATCTTAGCCGTAAAACCTGTTTGCTTGTTTGAATACTTTCACAGTGTTGATAGAATTTTTATAGACCTCCTCACCAGAGACGGATGTCGATCTTATTCCCGAGGTCCGGAGACTTCAAGGAAGGCGAATTAGGCGAGAGTTTCAATATATGCCTAGACCCGAAGAGGGAGATGTGTAAAACCGATACACTTCTTCAACCCCAATGCTAAAAATACTGACTGCTTAACTTTCACTGTGATTTAATCTTATCAGTTGGAAGCTGTACTTTTCTTAACACAAAGCCTCCACAATGAGCCGAGAAATGAAATGAAATGTCACCACGGCTGATACATACAGAAGAATGTTGTAATAGAAACGAAATTATATACTAGGTTGGCCATAGTTAGTGAATCACCTTACATTTATTGCTGTAAAAACTCCTAGTATAGTTGAAGGCGTGAAACATGGCTCATTTGCACGCTGCCTTTCGTGGCTACTCTTTTTTGGGACTCGAATATGCCCTTTTTTTAAAGACCGATTAGGGCCTTTCGAAGGTCAGGCTGGGCAAAATTTCATAAGAAAAAGCATAAGAACACGCTTTCTCAAACCCGGTGCACTGCTGTTACATTCTACTCCAGGTTGCCTTTTTTGAATAAAATGAATCACACACCAGCCACCCCACAATTTTCACCTTGAGGCTCTGCCTGACGCCGTCAAAAAGGAAGCTTTGCAGACTTGCTGTTACTTACTGGAGCGCTTGTAATGTGATGAAGTGACAGTAGCGAGACCATCAGTGTTAAAGATTGTACACTATGAAGTTTGAACCCTGCATGCCCCAAAGCTAAATTAAACTCAAATCCGATCTGACGTCATTTCCCGTTGTGTTCTGCATGTCTTGCAACTGACCATGCAGCATGATTAGTGATGTGGAATGGTGCAGTGTTCTAACAAAATCCACACGCGGTAGTTGCCTAGCTTCAACGACACAGGAGCTCTGAGAGTGAAAGCTCCATGTCCTCCGATTTCGATCCCTCCGAATTGTATATAAAATACGACAAGCACCGCCACCCGTAATACCTGAGTCGATGACGACCATTGAAATAAAAGCAAAGCAAGACAGAGATTGATCTTCTGATGCCGCTCGACCGCCTTGCGGAAAACTGGTAAAAAAAATTGGATGCTATAGTGCTGACAGTTCGTTCAGCTCCACTGTATAGCGCTAAGCTCGCGCCAAAATACGACTGCCACCTCACTTCTCTAGCACCCTTCCTCATGAAAGAATTTCCCGCTAACCACAAGCATGATCTCAAAACAAGCATCCGATCATTCTCCGATCAGATTCCTATGGAATTTCGCGATAAATGCAACGATCAACTCCCAGTGCGTAGGCAACAATTTGTAAACAATGGTAATGTATGTTTCAAAGGCAATAAAATAAAAATAAAATCCAAAAATAGCCAAATGACCCACTTTGTTTTTAACAAAACAACCTAATTATAGTAAACCAAAGGAAGAAAGAGAGGAAAAAACATGTGTGTCACGAGATTTTGGATTGGCGTAGACGTCTCTCAATTTTTATGAACGGTTTGAACAATCTTAGCTGCTACTATGAACAATGCACGCGATTCCTGGGCTATAACTTCCATTGTCGCATTCCTTGCTGGTATCCCTTCCTATACCATTGCGCTCCCACTCCTAGGGTCCTGCTGGGATATTCCCAACCAGGGGAAGTGAAGGTTTGGATTTGTCATTCTAGGGCAGAGTTGTATATTTAGGGGAAATGGGAAGAGCAGTTTATTGGAAAAAACAGGGCACTTTTTTAGAAAATAAGAAGATTTCGAAAACTTTGCTCTTCAGCAATTATGAGTTAACTCCTTCCAATGCACGCAGGGATCTGGATCTACCCCTCCCTCGATACACGATAATGAAGGCAAATTTTTTTGAAGGCGGCCAACATGAACCAGGCAATGACAATATGGACGTGGTCGATCGTTAGAGGAAGTGGTGTTGCGAAATGCTCCGGTGGTGGATGGTCGAATTCCAACAATTTTTTCACAACTTGACGTCGACATTGTTTTAGCACTACGCCACCCGTACAACTTAAGATACAGACAACACCAACCTCATCAAAATCAGGATTCAGAAGAACTGCTTCGCGTCGTTCAGTCTCAATCCATTCCAAAACCTTAAAAGAAGAATCACAGAAGATAACTGCAATGTTCTAAACAGCACTTTAAACCATGAGCACTTTGTCTCGGTGACTTGCATCAACATGTTTATGAAAAATCGACAAGTCTTCCTGCTCAGTATGACCTCTTTGATTTAATCCTGACTGTCGGTCTGATGAAACACTCCGCTTTACATTTTGATGATGGTTACGATAGCACAAACAAGTTCATGTGTGTCCCTTTAGTAGTTAACATTTTACTTCACGATTTTTAAAAAAGAAGTAAGGATGGCATACTTTCTAAAGTTCATTCTGTAATCCACATATATCCATTCTTGCCACGCTGAACTTGCCGAGATTTGATAACTTGAATGTAATATCTTGGAATTATAATGGCATGGGTCGTAAAATTGATGCACCTACTGGGAAAGATTCCCAGGTATTCAGGTTCGCTGATCAACTATTACTTTCAGCCACGCTACCAGTGCCCTCGTTCCGCCTAGTAAATCAGTCAACTAATTAGTCATCGGTTTACGAACACAGAAAAAATGATGTTTTTCGCTTGATGACAACTATGAAAAACTGAATCTTTACATACCTCCGCACTAGACATAGTACGCTTGTTATCCTTTTCGAGCTCTATCCAACGCCTAACAATCTTCTCATCATTTTCAAATAATTTGCCAACAACAGTCCGATGGCAGCCATTTCTCCTTAAAAGGACGTATAACACTCACACGTCTGAATGATCAGAATTTTCTGTAGATGCAGGATTAAAACAGCATCGCAAGGCGATTAAGATTAGAATCGCAACTAGGAAGAGCGGTAAATATTTGGTGAAGGGAACAAAATTTCTACGAAAGCATGAAAACCGATGTAAAAGAGATATGGCTCAACCGTCCGCTTTAGCATGTATAGCAAAGGGGTAAGAGGAAGTGAAACGGGGGAGTGAAACGCAGAGACGAGCGAGCACAATTCAAAAATCTCGAGGCATGGCAACTTCTAACCACAGCGCATCGCGCATCTCATAGCAGGAATTGTTGGCGCAAAACCCTGTTCTTCGTTGTTCCTGTGATCATGGGAGAACACCCTTTCAGAGCGAATCAATGCTTCTGGGCGCCCAATGTGAAAGAAAAAGCAAAAATCCAGCAGTTTCACCTCTGAAACCTAATAGAAATTTGTCGAAGGAAAGGTTTTCAACACAACGATTTCCACGAGGAATCAGTATACATCAGAAAACACTGATCTTGTAGTATTCCAAGGTTCACTGCTCTGCATGGAAACACAACTGAATGAAGCTTTGACTACTAAATTCACAATCAGGAGAATAGCTTGAAAATCTCAGCGTGGAGAAAGAGAAGCGGGACTATTTTCGATGAGCACGTTTCAGAGCATTTTTCATAACATTTGAAAACATCTAATCTCATGGTATACTTTTAGAGGTTCGCAAAAAATTGACTTTCAAGTAATACGCTAGTATTGGAAGGTGGAAATTCGCAGGTGCCGAAAAAAAAACATCGCTTAGGCGTCTTGAGGAGTTCAAAAATTCACAATAGTTCTAACACTATTTAGACAGAATAACTTCAGTGTTGTCTACTTTAAGCACCTCATGGCATAAGACTGTATTAGATAGTTGTGACATTCTTAGAAAAGAGGCAATTACTCCACAATTATGCGTAAAGTTATAGTGAAACGACGGAAGAAGAAAAGAAATGAAAAAAGATTGCAACGGAACTAATCAAATACGAAATTTATCTGCAAAACCGGAAAGTGACCAACTTGTAATAAAGTTGACAGACAGCGCAGTACTTGGGCGGCCGTTGCTTTCCTTCCCACAAATATTTCGTACAGTTTGCGCACTCATAACGAGGCACTTGAACGACGGTAGCATTTGTCAGTCTGAAAATAGACAGTGAACCTTTTTTGCGAGTGTGTAGTAAGTCAAACTTTGAGACTCACGTTTCTCTGCACAAACAACGAGTGTAACGCTCATGAACGCATGCTCGTCGTTTTGACTGATAGTAGTACTGAATAATTTCTCCCAAATAGTATTGTCTCATCTGAAATAGAAATGCTAAGAAGGTACACAGGCTAGAACGGCATGACACACAATGACTCACAAATTTATCCTGAATGGCACCAAAATTTTTCCCTTTTAAATCACGGAGAACTCGTTCAAACTCTTTCTGCTGGGCGATATTGAGTCTAGAAATATAAAATTTGAATGCATGCAATAACGCAAGTGAAGAACAAAAAGCTTATTAGTGAAAAACTCGCATAAAAAGCGTGAGTTATTTCATGGTGGATCTGAGAAAAGAAACACTCAGAATCTCGAATGGTCCCAGAGGTAGTATCAAGAGACTGAAAAATACTCATAATAGACTAGAACGTACTCTTCGAAAGGTTGGGATAAATTCTTCCACTGCTCCATCTCGATATTCTCCAGCATCTCATCTATACTATAGTTATGCTTCATCAAACTGTACAACATCTAAAATACGAGAGCAGTTAACCTTCCGGAGTAATGCTTAAAAGCTTGTCATCTCGAAGAAAGCCCGCCGATAAGACATAATGACAAATCGTACCGAATCTAATCCAATCTTCTCCCCGTATTGGCAACGTATAGCGGCCCAAGCATCATCAAGTTCTTTGTTGGAGTACGAGGTGCTACCGCTGGGTTCATGGTGCCATATCTAAAAAGAAGGAGCTACAAGGTTAACTAAGCAACCTTCACTTCTGCGATAAAGGCCTATGGATGTGCATAAAGCAATCTGAGCACCTTTGGTGCACGTTTCGTTGTTAGCATCACAAGAGCTGACATGTTCCTTACCACCACATCGTTGTTTTACAGGGGTCTTTCTCACAAATAAAAACTATCCATTAAAAAATCCTAGTCTCCATTTAACACATTCCCGACGCATATTTTTATACACACACTGAAAAAATATCCACAGCTAAGCATTTTTTCTTAGGGGCACAAACTAGGATCAGCGCAAAAAGCCTACTCGGTTCGTTTTAGCGCTGCAAAAATACACCATGAGCAACAAATCTAACCGACAACTGCAACGAGTAACACATTGCTCTCTTTCTCCGAAGCTGCACCGGGGTGCTTTCGTGAAAATGACAATGTACGCCATTGTGCTCTCTGTTGTACTCTCGCGCCTATCCCCCTATCCATTCTACGTGCTTGATCGCTCACTGCTTCGGAACGAAGTGAGCAAGCCACTAACTTTAGGGTTTTCGACGGATGTTTTTCTTTGATACCGGCTCACTTCGCACCAATGCCTTAATTTTCACGTACGAAAACCACACCAATTTGATTCTGGAACGTGACCTCAACTGTAACCACTTTTCGAATATGGTTTCAGATTTGGGTCACAAACAATTGCACAAAAAATATACTGGCGTAAAGAGTAAACTTTCAAAAGAAGCCAACGGAATCTTACACTACTAACCGGTTCTTCCCTATCTGGCTCCTCGTCGACACTCGAAATCGAAGGAGCTACAAATTCACTGGCGTAAAACGGTTCGAATGTTGCCTGAAATCCTATTCTGAGACAAGAAGTAACTTTTGGAAAATCGGCGCACATGTTGTTAAAGAAGACATTCAAAACAAATCCAATGGTAAGTGACACTAGGACTAGGACTAAGCCAAGAAGAGGGAAGAAACTTCAGGGAGAAAACAAACACCACCCGCAGACTCTCCGCTGAGAATAAGTCCCAAGTACTGTGTATGCCTCACTCACTTGAATGTCCACCATTCCCCCTCCCCACCCAAAGACATGAGCGCCGAAAAATCTAAGTAGAACTGCGTTTGCTGGGCCTGTGGTACCCTTCAACTTCGATTGGGTTGCAAAACGTCAAACCGTATCTAGTGCTGCAAAGCCAACTTATAAAGGAAGCGATTACGATAAGGAATTTTCGCATCGGGGGAGAACCTGCGCCACACGGAGCAATTACTTGGCTGCCAAGGAAGCGATGTGTGGCGCTTCCACGGCGAAAGGTGCTGTGGTTGCTGAGCAGGACCTCCGCAGCACTCCGCCCCCAGCAGCGTAACGCCTGTTACGAGGAATGGTCAATTGGTCAGTCCGGCCGTTTGAAATGAGATGTAGTCCAATGGACGCGTCTTGCGACGCTGAGCTCAAATCCGTTTTCGTTATCTGCGGAACGATTCTCTGAGAGAAGTTAGGGGGGATTTTTCTCTTTGTGACTTTCCCACTGTGGCACCCTCTACATCACCTTAGCTCTTTCTTTATTTCCTGTGCAACTGCGAAAGCTGTTTTGTTTTGATCACCATGTGAAGAACTATCACATATGCTCACGAATTATTGAAATTTTGTATATTTACGAGCCTGTGTCCTTGTGTTTTGTCCCGTGTGTCAAAGTTCATCATAATAGAAAACCTAAAAAGACGGACGAGAGGAAAATTCCAAAGTCTGTCTCAGCCACATGTCAAGTGGGGACGCAAATCAACAAAATAACCAAATATAGACACTTTTTGGGCTCGTATGAGAAGCCATGAAAAAATGCAAAAACTTTGCGGTTCTATGGATCCGATCCTGTGACCTATCCCGTATGAGTCTAGGAAGATATCCATTAGGCCACTTTGCCAACTGTGTGAGATGCTCTCTGGCTCTTCTTATGCGAACCATGTAGGACAGGGGAATGTAGAGGATGCCACAGTGAAAAAAGCCATAGTGAGAAGATCCCCCTCGTAACTTCTTTCAGAGAATCGTTCCGCAGATAACGAAAACGGATTTGAGCTCAGCGTCGCAAGACGCGTCCATTGGACTACATCTCATTATAAATGGCCGGACTGACCAGTTGAGCATTCCTCGTCAGTACTCCGTTGGTGTCGTCTGTTGCTGTTGAGCTTTTCATTTGGGGAATCGTTCCATTATAATTGGCCCCCGCTATCTCCCTTTGCCCTGTAATCTTCATCAAGTACACACCCATGTTGTTGGCATGACGTCGCTCATCGGTAGTAAAATGAAAGGGCAATCAAAGGGGTACTATTTTGCTTTTTTTGACGGATTTCTTTGCTTTTTTCGCCATTGGCGTACTATTGAGACCCTCACGTCCCCTCTAAACCCCTTGAGATCTATCGTAATCGCTGCCTTTAAGGTCACAGCTATACGAATACTCTGAGAATCTCACAGCAGGAAACATGGGATATTTGGATATAAATATCAGGTTGGAACATGATATCGCAGCGCTCTTTTTCGAGCAGATAATTCAATGAATGCAAGTACTACACGGAAAACGGCGTATATCACGTGAAGGCACTTTATATGACCCAACAATACCTTCTTCGTCATTTTCTTCAGTATTATGACGGACCCAGACACGTTTATGCTTTGAAGTTGGAAGTCCAAGCGACAGAAACCGACGTTTCGCCAGCTGCTATTCATTGACAAGCATATGGGCAAAAGTGTCAAAAAACGGAAGCTCTTCAGAATCCATCATTCTTATCGAACTAGGCTCCAACCGACCACATCATTTTCGCTTGATTTAAAACCAGATTTGTTAACAAAACGAGAAAGAGGACTTGGAAAAAAGGCTGAATAACTTTTTTTTATTCCACTCATGATTTGATATTAAAAATTGCGAAATGGAATCGAAATTGTGAATGACAGAGAGAACATTACTCATTAGTTTTATCTTCCTACTATTCACTTCAAACGTTCACGCCAAAGTAAGAGCTACGATATAATGTTCCAACCCAATATTTGGTTTTCTACTTTATTTCAAAAGTTCTACTCGTGCTCCTGCTTGGAGCACTTCGATCCATTCATCAACACTTCTCTAGCATGAAGTAGAGGTAAACATAAAGGAAAACAATCGAAACGAGAACAACCGGAATTATGGCTAAATTCTGTGGTACTATAGACACGCCAAACGCGCATAAGTTGCTCCTGCGTGCTCTGTTGGCTTCAGTGCTTTGCACTCTTATCCCGCTCATTTCGCCATGAAACGTACGTTGGTGTGCAAGCAAGAACGAGCCGATGTTTATTCGCGTATTTGAGAAGGCGTTCAGAACAAATAGGCCGTTCGGATGATACTCTACTATTCTTGGAGCCAAAAGACACGTGATAACATGAGGCAACATTCCGTTCCTGGTTGTTTCAGCGCTTTTCGCAGAGCAGTGGGGCGAAAGTGAGAGCAGATTTTTACTCTTAAGTAGTGTAAGAGGCACATCACTAAGAAAAAATTCGCTGAGTAAGGGCTGATAAGGCGGATGACGTGGAGCGCGAAGCGTGCGTGTTAGAACGCCAACCTCGTTCGTCCGATTCCAGTTACCTGACGAATTTGTTCTCGGGCGCCTATTGCGCCGTGAGTGTCAACGCGGATGCGTGGGTGGTGTTCGTCGGAGAGGTTCCAGACAGAGGAAGCATATTAGACGATTGACGAGGCTGGATGCCTCGGTCGTGGACCAACCCGTATCTATTTGCAGACGCACTTATCCGCCATGATGTGCTTCTCCTTCAGCCGCTTGTGTTTGGGGCGTGGAGGTGCTGGCATCACATTTGGTATTCTTTTAGCACCTCTTGGTGGCTGCACTATACGAGCTGAAATATAGTATTTGAACAAGACCTCCTGAAACCTAGAACAAGGAAAGCATTTCCAATATTTTGCCGAAGCTGAACTTCTCTTTTCATACTACACCTCAAATTTTTCTTCTGCAACCTACTTCCCAGAGTGGCTTTCCACTGCACTGACTGCCTTGGGAAAAAGTGGAACAAGTAGAGTGGTAAGCCCAATAACTGTCACTGCGAAACAGGGTTATGAGACAGATTTAGTACCGCGCTGCGTGGCTACGGTTCGCTAACTTAGCTATACGACGACCGCTGGAATCACTAGCGACTAGGGCGGCCCAAATTGAAAGCGCTCTGCGCACTCAGAGCCCATTAAATATGCCCAGTCAGCCTGCACCTGCACAGTACTGCACGGTTCCGCGCTTACTCGTATTTGAAGCCTACTACACAACCAACGAAAACGTGTCTGACTGCTTCAAACTGTTTCTGCACTCCTTTTGTCATCAGCATATTAACACATTCACGACGACGCCCCTTTTCCACTTTTCGGTCGCGTGGGACGGACGCGATTTTGTGGGCGCCGCCGCCTCACCACATAACCGCAGATTTTGTTTTGTAAATGAACAAAAACATGAATGTCACAAAATAATTTCTGCAATGTCCAATGCGTAAACAGTAGGATTTCGATCAGAACGACAAATAGTGGTTACGAAAAGAGAGCATTTATTCACTTTCCCCGTGAAGGAATTTAAAAGCATTTTACACTCGATTACGAGGTTTGCCCACCTATCTGTCCATTCCTAGCGCCTGGCAAGCGATTATCAGTTGGCAGCCCATATGGGCTGCCATCGTCCCAGGAGCGCATGTTGTTGGCAGCCCATATGGGCGGCCATCGGCGTGAATGTTAAGTATCTATACAGTACGATGATAGCGGGCGATAGCTGTGGTAGATAGACCGAGGACTGTCATGTCGTATCCACATAAGCAGGTAACATTATCTTCCTGTTATCGTGAATAGGCTTTAAAAAATGTTTGCATAGTCATATACCAACAGTATTGTTCGCTAGGCTCCCTTCGCCTTCACCATGGTACGTGGTAGCGGTCACAACTACGAACCAGTACCAATGACTTACCTACTATAGACACACACGCGCAATTGCATAACCTGCAGCAACACAACTGAGAGAGGAAGGAAACTCACGTTGCTTCAATCGCTTGGAGTCCACATAGTTGTCAACAAAATCGGCCGCGGACGGATCACAAGTCCTCGTTATCCTAGAAGATAACGTGTGTAAGAATCCAGTTTAATCCACTGATCAAGCGTTACAGAAGAAAGTCACTTCCCTACAAGGCGCGCAAGAAACATTAGACTTAACCGCGCTTCTTGCTCATTTTTCTTATGTTCCCTAAAAGACCGCAAAGGAATCAAGGGGCCATGATGAAAAAGTGCACTCATACGCAAGTCAACACCGCTGTTTTACCGATCTCACTTGTCTTGGGATGGGGATGATCGTTTTGAGACCACCCCTACGTCCCCCCATGTACCTCTTCATCGAGAGCAGAAATACCTCTGAGGTTCTGAATTGCATAGCACTACCTTAATATTAGCATTTTACCAGGGGTGACTACGTTGTCTGCCACAATGTATGGAAGTTGTTCGTTCGATCCTGAGTGAGGCAAATGTTTCGTGGGATCAAATTGCACAGGTCCCTGAGCTGATTTTCAATTCCATAATTTACGGAACGTCGTAGAATCCTCGGATGCTTGAGGGCTTTCAACCCTTGCAAGACTAGACCGCAATTAGTGAATT
>MU868688.1:60178-85055 GCA_036418205.1 Ostertagia ostertagi | reverse complement strand
CCCTTTCGATTAGAGCGCACTCATTGGAAAAATCGCCAAACGTACCCCTATTTGAAGGACTGCAATTTTTTCTATGATTACGATTCTGAACTAGAAGGCAGACCCTGAGCACACGAGGCTTCTAGCTTCTAGATTAAGCTGAGCTTTTTTTTCAAGCACCGCTTACCTCAAGTGTTACAGACGTTGAGGAGCTGTAGAGGACGTTGGAATTTATGTACGTGCGAGTTTTCACTTTCACTCTTCAGTGAACTATAACATTGTAATGACAGCCTTTTGGAAATTCAAGAAAAACATTGCGAAAGAGAAGATCTACACTTCCTCATAGGCGCTGCGGTTGCATTAGTATACTACCTGGTTCGTGAGAAATTTGCGTCGAGGATCTATCGAGGGATTCTCCGAGCCAATCGGAAATTCCATTCCTGCTTCAACGATGCGAGGAATTTCTTTCAAGGTCCTCGAATTGTGTTTGGATACATCCCGGTCAAGTGAATAAGGAATGGAGCAGATTTCTTCCGTCCTGGTATGCGCCATGCAGTGAGCTCATACGGAGTCATTTGAAAGATCTTTTGTAAGCACGACAACTTGCTTGTGCAAAGTCAAAAGGGCTGATTAACTAGTACAACCCTTATGGCCGTACCATAGTCTGATCGCTCCTTCATCTACACTGCGTCCCATAATTATACGTCCACCTAAGAATTTCCCAAAATCTCAGAAATACAGATGTTTCGAAAAAAGTCTCCTATGTGACAATGTATCGCATATAAATACGCAATTGCCTATGAACATCAATTTTCTATTTGAGATCACAGGAATTTTTCCAATAATTTTTGTGTAAAAGGCCACTCAGCCGACGTCCCAAAATTATACGTCCACCTCACGTTTATCGATTACTTTTCACTTCTGTTCCACGAAACTTTTTCATTGTGGTAACACTTCACTTCTTAAGAGAACAGCATAATAAAGACTGCTGTTGGATTTTGAGAAAGGGAAAATGTCGCAAAAACTGTTGAACAACGCAACCGCACCAGATTTGGTCCAGATTCACGCCAAGCTTGAGAATTTTTTCAGGGGTTTCACATGATATGGAGTTTAGAAGAGCTCTAAAAGTCTCTCATTACTTTTCGATGGAAACAAAGGCCGTGTTACAGAAAAACATCCACTTTCATCCAACGGTGCTCTGTCATCGAATCTTCTTGAGAACTTTATGCCTCAACAGACTTTTGTTTCATGCATGTAAAGGAATCCCAAGATCATTCTTGATCGGAAAATGTGAAAGACGTTCATTTGTGGCAAGGAATCGTGGCGAAAACTGGGCTGATTTTTGCATGAAGGTGCAGCCGAGCCGACTGAAGTAAGGTTCGCTTCTGCCCGATATGTTTTGGCATTTGTTTGTTTCTTCTCACGTTTACCTTTCCCTTAATGGCTTTTTTCTTAGTGAAGCACTACTAAAAGAAAGAAAATGTTGAAAAGAAAGACAGACAAACACTCATGCATAGCAAGGAGAAAAGGACCCTGCTCCAGTCGGCTCGGCTGCACCTTCATGCAAAAATCAGCCCAGTTTTCGCCACGATTCCTTGCCACAAATGAACGTCTTTCACATTTTCCGATCAAGAATGATCTTGGGATTCCTTTACATGCATGAAACAAAAGTCGTTGAGGCATAAAGTTCTCAAGAAGATTCGATGACAGAGCACCGTTGGATGAAAGTGGATGTTATTTCTGTAACACGGCCTTTGTTTCCATCGAAAAGTAATGAGAGACTTTTAGAGCTCTTCTAAGCTCCATATCATGTGAAACCCCTGAAAAAATTCTCAAGCTTGGCGTGAATCTGGACCAAATCTGGTGCGGTTCCGTTGTTCAACAGTTTTTGCGCGACATTTTCCCTTTCTCAAAATCCAACAGCAGTCTTTATTATGCTGTTCTCTTAAGAAGTGAAGTGTTACCACAATGAAAAAGTTTCGTGGAACAGAAGTGAAAAGTAATCGATAAACGTGAGGTGGACGTATAATTTTGGGACGTCGGCTGAGTGGCCTTTTACACAAAAATTATTGGGAAAAATTCCTGTGATCTCAAATAGAAAATTGATGTTCATAGGCAATTGCGTATTTATATGCGATACATTGTCACATAGGAGACTTTTTTCGAAACATCTGTATTTCTGAGATTTTGGGAAATTCTTAGGTGGACGTATAATTATGGGACGCAGTGTATTTCCTTCTTTCATTCCCCCACCCACACCGATAAATGGCGCATTTCGCCCAGTGTGGATGCGGTCAAAAGTCTGCAAACGATAAATATGGGACCCGCAGTGTAGCTCGGGTTTTGAGTGTTGCTTTTTTTTGAGTGTTCTAAAGCCAGTTCTATTTAACAGCAGACATTTCACATTTGTATTGACCAACCAAAAAGTGTGTAAAATTAGTTATGACAGAGCGAATGGGTGACAGCAGCGTCCGTTGTTGGTCTTTGTTATTATTCCCCTCTCGCCTTCTATCGTAGAAATAAGACCCCTTGTCGAGGGTTTCCCCAAGCGTTGTTCACCCTGGCGTGGAGCATAAGCTCCGTGCGAAATGCGTGTCGGCACGCACTCTTAGGATGGTCCCCTGTCCCACTAGGTACCAGTGCTCGATCGTCGTCCTTACCGTGGAATCCTTCAATTGCATGGCTTGAAATGACATGAAAGACAAAAAGGAAAACAACGTAAAGCTTGAACAATCATGCTCCAAAAGAAGGCGAATCAAAAACTAGACACGCAAGGAGAAAGGTAGTAGAAATCAACATGCAGTGATTCGACTAATAAGAGCATTAGTAAGAAGAGGTCAGGAGTAAGAGTGAGGATGACGACAAAATTCTTTTGGAAGCTGAAAAACAACCACACCTGCTTTTCGCACCAGCATTTCCTTAACACGTTGACGACAACGCGAGTTTTGGCTTTTTTGGCCACGTGGGACCGCGGCGATTTTGCGGGCGCGCTCGCCTCAGGTCGTTCAAGCAGATTTTGAGTGATAAATACACAACTAATGATCAATTCAAAACCAATCAGTAAATTGTAATGAGCGCAACCTAACCAGGGGTACAGTAGTGGAATTTCGATCGAAAGACATGGAATAACAATGAAAAAGCGAAATTTTCAGAACTAGCTGCAATGGACCTCAAAAGCAATTTTACGTTGATTATTCCAATCAAAACACACATATTGTCATCCCTAAGGTTCCGTATCTACTTCTACTACTATTTAAATCTTCACATTCATAAAAAGAAAAAGTAAACGAAAAATTATTGAAATGAAGATTTCGTATGGTTCAGAAATCCTCCTCTAAATTAAGCATACGTGACCATTCTATGGCCACTATGTTTGTAGCTACGTCAAGGTCTCTTCCATGGAATGAATGCAAGAAACTTTTAAAAGGAACCTGCCGCGCAATGCAAAAAAAATGAGCGAATGGGTGCGGGCGTCAACCCTACGTTGTTACGAGTAACAACGGGGGGGTCGTACCTGGTTGAGTTTGTAGGAGGGGGGGGTCGTACCCACTTTAGTCGCTCGAAATCACGTGTGGGATTGAGGTGAAACTAAGATTTCGTGGGTAGTAGGCTGTGCGAGTGGAGGGCGCGCAAGATAAAAATTTGCCGTTTCAGCGGGCGTATATACCCCTCCGCCCTAGAAAAGGAATAGTGGGAGTATATAAGAAATTCGGTGACGATCGGCGGAAATAGAAATTGTGGGAGATATTTACCGTTTCAGAGTGACTATATACCCCCGCTCTCGACGGCATTTTTGGAGGAAAAAGTGGGCGGGGTTTTAGATGGAAGATGGAGATGGTGGAGGTAGGGGAAAGGGGGTCGTATCAAATCACCACGTTGGGGGAGGGGGGTCGTAAAGATTTTTCGAAAAGTAACAGCGATAGGACTGACCCTGGTGCGGGGGATATATATCCCGCACGTCTGACGTGGTCCGCAATGCGCTGGATATGTATCCCCCGCGCTGTCGTCAATCTGTTAACACGTTGAGGACTAAGGAAGATGAATATCAACGTCGTTCGCTCAAGGGTCCAGGGGTAACTTTTTGGGGATCTGCGTTATGTGTGAGTGCGCCATGCTCAGATATTTTTACAAAAGACGTGGTTTCTAGATATAAGCTTTCTTAACCGA
Organism: Ostertagia ostertagi; assembly: GCA_036418205.1. Taxonomy (NCBI): domain Eukaryota; kingdom Metazoa; phylum Nematoda; class Chromadorea; order Rhabditida; family Trichostrongylidae; genus Ostertagia; species Ostertagia ostertagi. The sequence continues at coordinate 80,909 of MU868688.1, read as the reverse complement.
GTTATTGAGTTTTTTTTTAATGGGCAACTCCTGATCAAAGAAACGAAAATTAACAAGAATTCTAGTCTTTTCTAGATTTATCGATGGAAGATGTGTAGAACTTGCATACACTCGCGCAACACTACTATGCGAATACTGCACACTCGTAAATTGTGATAATTTTGAGGTTTTGATAACCTTTCTTAAATTTTGGGCGAGTTCCTTCAAGTGAGAGCATAATAGCCAGAGATATGAACTCAGCTGGTTTGTGAGAGAATGGGTAGTTGGAGACATACTCATTGGAACTCCTCCAAAGAAACCATCAGCTTATCGTGTTTGTTTGTTCGTTTGGATCTGATTTGCTTTTCGTCGGTCCGCGTGCTCCTTGTCGGAGCTTCCAAACAAGTGACGTAGATGGGTGCAGAGTTGCCCTTCCGGCAAGCACGGTAACGGGAAACAATCGAAAGAATGCATAGTGCTCAACAGAAGGTGCACTTGCATATCGGCCAACTTGCTAAAACCACAATTTCGATTACACTGGGATCGTTGTTGTGAACAAGATCCAGGCAGACGTATAGGGTAAGATCAGGACAGGCCCACTGATTCATTACACTCCTGGCCGTTCGGCAAGAATAACCGACGAAGGGGTCGTATTTGCCAATGGAAGAGAAGAGGTATCATCAAAGTACCACTTCATCAATGGAAGTACCACCATGCGTGGCTAAGTGCAAATGCGAAGACTTTCAACTGCACGTGTTACCACACCACAGACCTAAGCCATTCAGCATCCTAAAATAACATCATCTGCCAGTGAGCACATGCGAATTTTTTTTCAGAGATGCTCCCCATGGATTTTAGAACAAATCCAAAGTGCAGAAAGTGCCAGCGCGAACACGCCGATCCAGGCGCACACCGGTACTAATAGAAGCCTTCAGCAGAAAAGGTTTCTCTTCAAGGCAGTCTGCATATCCACACATAGACCGATCCTGCTGATTTCAGTGGTCTTTACCGCTTCTCAATGCATCGACTTTGAAGAAGCTTATGGCCATCCGAATATTGAAAAGTCGCGTTTCAAGAAAATTGCCTAAAAAAGCGTTGTGGGAAAAGAACGAAGCAAAGGGACGACTTTATAAGCAGTCATGTCATACTCAGCAAAAATCTTATATTTCCACAAGCGTCCAGTTTATTATTTCTTAATTAGCTTTAAAATCTGCAAAAAAATTAATACACGCGAGAAAAGTTCGAACTGATGACGACGGTCGACGTTGTTCTCAAAAATCGACACCACAATACCCATGAAAAAATAAACAATAGACAATTTCAGAAGAAAGTGATTCCTATGGGAAACAACGTCCGATACTTTTTTGAAGGCGCTAGTCTTCTAGATCCGTATTAGCTTTGAAAAGCTGCAAAAGTTGAAAATGAAGGAATTTATAAACCTTTAAGTGATGGAAAACTCGCGTGTGCACAGAAAACGGAAGAAACGGAACAATTCTTTTGAAAAATTAAACATCTGCATAAGTTTAAAAGTTTTTTTTTCAGAAAGAAAAGTCGTAGTTTTTGAATTTCGGTATCCCACTGAGACCGCTTTTGAAGAAAGATATAACTTTTACGTGAAGAGGTTTGCATCGCAACGTGATTGCTTATTAAATCAGTTATTCAGTTTATTAAGAAAAGGAGCTTTGCGAGTTAGAAAAAAACCTTCTTGTTTCTGAAAGTAGAAATCTCTGCGATTGCTACAATAAGTTTACGCAAAAATTTGGAAATTCCTTCTATTTAATGAGTAAAATTTCATGTTGCCTCGATTCCCGTCCTCTGAGCGAGACAAAGCGCGCGGATTTACCACGGTCCACCACTTCTCCATGTCGGTGACTGCCCATACATCGATGATGGGCATTAAAATATGTGAAAGACAATAGCTAAGGTGGGGGTCGTACTGATACCCTCCGAAGGGGGTGTAAAAATTTTGAAATTTGCGCAACGCACGGTTGACCCTGCAATGGACAACACCTTTGTGTAACTCAAGTTATCGTATGAAGCGCGCATTATCGTACGCAGCTGAACATAGCAGTTATGTGAACGGACATATCACAGGCTTCAAACTCTTTACACTCCTAACCCATCGATTGCTATCGATAGAAAGTATAAGGTTTGTCGCAGAACGTAGAGGTTAAAAACAGGGTAACGGGGACAAATGGATTGATGGCATCACACGGCATGGGCAAGGTTTAGGTACAAATCGAACAATAGCGATGCTCGAATCTTGCCAACCCTAGCCACCTATTCCTCGGGTTGGTTGACGGTGTCATACCTGTCTTATTGCCAGAGAACGACTTGTATCCTACTCGCATGCATAATGTGACTACGATTTTTAATGGATTGAGAATACGTTGCGCATCTCAGAAAGAGATTGATCAATGCATAACGTTGTCTCTCTACCTTATTAATATTATACAAACATCATTTAAATTAGATCATGGCAAAGCTAATTCTTCAAGAAAACCTTTACGTGAACACAATACATGTACTTGCGAGAAAGTTAAGAGTAGCTTACAGTTAGATCTTTTCAGAAGACACAGCTTCTAGGCAAATTCCGTAGGATACTGTGATGCCATTTTAGTGAACAACTATTAAAAAACGGTGTGGCTTCGTTCGCAGCGCCAGGCCACCCACTATCGATCGCCTGTGTTGTCTTCTCGGGTCCCGATGGGTGCCACCACAATGACACTATCTGTGACACGAGTTTCATTTGTGGCATCGTTAGCACCAGTCTGAAAATGACAAAAGATGCAGAGTCTCATCTTCTTCACAAAGCGCACGACAGAAAACCGGAAATCGCTGTAAGTATTGATTGGTTGAACCTTACACTCAGTATGCAATACATAATTAACTTTCTCTTGCACGATCGATGGTGCTGCTTTCAATAACAGATTAGTCCGATATTTATCATCTCTTAGTTTAATCCTCAGACACCATCTATCTTTTCTTCCACCGACTGTTTGCACATCTACGCCAGAAATCTATGAAAACATTTTTCTTTGATGTTCTTTCCTTCAGCTACCGCTTACTTTTTAATGGCTCTAGGAGTTAATCTGAAAGCAAAAAAAAAATAGAAGCTCTGTTCACACTGTTCTAATACTGTTTTTTTTTTACACTAACTAACACAAACAACTCTAACTCTAACTAACAACCACTCTTCTTTTTTTTCGTTCTGCTGACAAATATTACTCTGCACCATTTCTCTGACCAGGTAAGGTCTTTCAGGGTGGTGACAAGCTTTTTGAAAACGGTCTTTTGCATGATATAGGGGCAGATGCGGGAACCACAGAACCATGTTAATTTTTCCTGAACGGCCCTCTGAATACCAGAAAAGGGGTCCCTAGTTCGATTCCTCGTGGTGACAAATTTTTGCATTTCGAGTTGACGTTTCAAAATTCGCGCAAAATGGAGTTAGCATGAACAATGAATGCCATATTCATAATTAGGACCGTCAGTAACCACGTCAACTCGAAATGCAAAAGTTTGTCACCACGAGGAATCGAACCAGGGACCCCTTTTTTGGTATTCAGAGGGCCGTTTAGGAAAAATTAACCATTGTTCTGTGGTTCTCGTGCCCCTACATCATGCAAAAGACGGTTTTGAAAAAGCTTGGAACCCTGAAAGACCTTCCTGGTGAGTTTTGCCCACCACAGTGATCACAATAATATTTGAAAAAGCGTTTTTGACTTCTCCAATTCATGAATCCATTTTTTCGATTTTTGATTTCGGGGATCTTCTTGTTGTTTGGGAGAACACTTTCTAACATTCGCTTCGATAAAAAATCATTGAAAAATCATATTGTACACATGTATGTAAGGTTGGCTGAATAGCAAAAAAAGTTGTTGCATTTCCGGTGGAACTGGAATACAGTGTCAATGCAGCCAAGGTCTTTGTGCTGTGTACGATACTGAAACAATGGTGTTCAACATAAAAAATTGATTAGTCATATTCCAAATTTGAGCACAGGATTAACACCTTGACGACAGTGCGGCAACTATGTTTGCCGCGTTTTGCACAATGGACATTGTGGCAACTAGTTGCCACACCCATTACATTTATTTTTTGCGCACATGCCCGATTTCTTCCCAGGTTTTTTGTGTTCATTTTATAGGCCATACACAACATAACCAAGAACCACGTGGCTTATAGAATGACCAAATATTCTTTAGTTTGGCAGAGGTTTTCCAGACCTTACGAAAATGTCTGTTCAGTTCATTCCTCATTTTCTTTTCATTAACGTGAACATGTAGATAAAAAAGAATAATAGAAGTGAATACAAACCTATTCGTATGGAAGATATGTGTTTTTACTGAAACAACCACGTCCAAAATAATTTTGGAATCACTAAAGGAAAGTAAGTAAAATTTGCCTTTTCATGGCCACAACACGTCATTTCGACCAAACTTACTACAATCGTATTTCCGATCCGTTTAACACATGGAATATCATCGAAAGCATTATGTCGCATTCGTGCCTTGCGTATTTAAAGCTCAAAATCCATGATTTGATGTGAGGCGGCGGCGCTCGCAGAAGCGCTCTTGTCCCACGCGGCCAAAAACCCAAAACGCGCGATGTCGTCAACGTGTTAAAACAACCAGGAGATCAGAGTTCCTTAAAGGACGAATTCACGCTGAAAAAGGCAACCCATTTCAAATTAACCTAGGGATGGTGAGTGGTACACGAAAGAAGGAAGAACCATGAGAAACGGCCCAGAACCCGAGAAATGGGACCCCTTCCTTGCCCGTTGATTTGAGCATTGATGCGACTCTCATCGCTGTGCCCTCTTCAACACTACGCTCTCTCTGCTATCTAATCAATCGCCACGTATAGACTGCGGCGAGTGATCAGATGATCGGTGGGCGGAGATCGCCAGACCCGCCAACTTTGAGGCATGATAGGTCGCCGAGGTCAAATTTTTCGATGCGAATTGCGCATCAGTTCGCACCCTCAGGAGGTCCGTGGGTCCCTCAACTAGGTCAATTACTTCTTCCTCGACCTCCATTCTAATCGTGAAATCCTCCTTTAAAGAGCCAATTGTCAACACTCTTTCGACAGCTCCCTTTGAGATAAATGCAAATAAATTCTATATTAAGATGGCGATCAGCCGGGCTCTTCAACTACATGAAAACCACCGAAAAGGTCGGAAAAATAAAAAAAAAGTTGGAGCCACAATTTTGGAAATGTGAAGAGATTTCGTGTGACTAACCAGCGTTATTGTCAAGAGTCCATCTTAAAAATTTATCGTCACATTCACTGTTCGTAGGACCCAGCTCTTCTTCAATTTTTGTGCTTCATGTTTCATTTAGAGGATGAGATCCCCCGTGTCGGCGTGGATTACTGGATTGGCCACTATAATGGCAATTGTTGCTTGCTTGGCTTTCAGTATATTTTTCCATAGAGCACTTAGTGGCTTCTCTAAACAGGTACGATTATGGAAACATTGTTCTACTTACATAAATAGTAGCTACTATGCCCCTGACTTTGACCGAGTTCTACCTTGTTAAAGAGAGTTAAGGTCTGGGTAGTCTTTGAGGAGATTGACGACAATTTTCAACATTTCTTTCCCATTTGCAAGTCAATAAGCAAGCCCTTACTGAGTTAATGAGTTGTGCGACAACAATAAAGCACAAAAACCTTTTTGGCTTGATAAATTATCTGTTTTCCGGCATTCTTGCGACATTCTTCCGATTGTTGTTTTCACTTTGGCTCTCATTTCGCCACCATCATGCCCGGTGTCCAGCTTACAGTAAATATGCTACATGCCAGTACTCCCTACCTGCAGCTCCTAGGGACCACTTCCTGAGCCTCCGGCGTTCAAAGTCTTCTTCTCAACCCAATCTAATACATGTTTTTGGCGTCGTAACTCCAGTCTCTTCGGTATCCAGCCACTAGCGGTTCATGTTGTATCAACATAAAACATGTACATACTTCTGAGTCCTGCTGATCAGGTTGTCGAGGTGCTTCTTTTCTAGAGAGGGGTGAGGAGATCCACGCACATCGAGGGACTCCCAATTGAAGATGATGTGTGAATGACTCGTGAGGTACCTGAGAGCTAAATTTTCAGTTTCCCAAACCGTACAACAATTGTGCGGTCGCGGTTATGTGATACCCAAGCTGCTCTGGCATACAGCAGTCGGCGGATCGGCTCCCTCCAGGGGGAGAGGTCATCGATGGTAGCTTCAGGCGAGCAAACCAACGAAGGCTGGTGGCGTGGTGGACAGCGGTAGAGCTCCTTGTTGTGTTCATTCGCACAGCCATTCGTGCTGGAGCTTAGGCGGTACTTGTGATCAAATGGCACCCGAAGGCCATCTCAAGAAATCACATTTTATCGGCTTTCAATCGCAACGGAACTGTTCAATAATACCGAGGTCTCTCTTCTAATGCCATCCACGGAAGTTTCAAAATTCCAAGAAATAACTTCGAAAAAATTCGAAAATGTCGCCAACCTAATATGGCATTTTAATACACAGTTATGTAGGTATTCGAGTTAAGTAATTTAAAGCCACGTTCATGGGATAGGCACGCTCACCCACCATACACTCCTTCTTCCGCAAGCCCCGCCTCCCGCTGTCGATGCCCTGTGACGCTGCTTAAAGGAATCTTGCGCGGAAAATTCTTGCACTCTTTCCTAACATGAATATGTCAGTTGTGATCACTGGAAATAGCACACAAAGTTTCACGCATGAAGATTCGGTTTCTGAAGAGAAACAAACGTACAAAAACTACACGTTATGGACCATCGAAGGACCAGGAGGCAGAGCCAGGCGAGGCATGGAAAGAAGACGGCGTTTGGCCGGCTACGTACCAGGCGACGCAATGAGAGAATCGGGTTAAAGCGCGCGATTTCGGAGAGTGGAGACAAATCGATCGATGGAATAGGATGGAGTAGAAGTGTAAGATGTGAATGCAACGAAGCAGAAGGCCAGAAAGAGCTTCTAGTGAATGCACTCCAAGAACCAAGTTTGAGCATCCCCGTCGCCAGCATTCGTGAAAGACGTCCGTGGGCAATTCGAACGCGTAGCAGCCTTTTCGAGTTTTCGAATTTCTAATCAAAACGAAAGCAATACTTCAGTTCTTTTCACTATTATCGTGGATAATGAGTCTCAAGCCAGTGATTTATGGCTGAAATAGAATCATGATTTTTCCGCGCAAGATTCCTTTAAGAGCGCGGACGCAGTTGTGGTGGCGGTTGCATTGCTGTTCAATACCATTGGCTTTGGAGCAAGTGGAGCTAGGTTCACGAAACTCGTCTTCCTTTCCGCTATCAGCATTGCTCGCATCTTTTGGGGATGGTTACTGCCGTATCAATAAGAGAATTTCGATCCAGTCAAATCAGTCTTGAAATGTGCCATAAATAATATTTTGAGGAATTAGTGGTTTCAGCTATGCTCTTGCACTATGAATAGCACCTATAAATGACAAGGTCAATTGGTTCTCTCACCAGTCTGGAATTCTGCTAAATCTTCTTGTTTAAATATATTATGTACATATAAGTATCACTGCAGGCAGAATTACCAGAAAAAAGAACAGTTCCAGGTCAACGCATTCGTTTCTGTCGGTGACTTCAGTTCAGTTCTATTGCAAGCTGTTGTTTTTGTCGTTTCTGCTGCGGTGGTCGTCTACCTACTGTTTGTTTACCTGGCGTCTGGTGAGCATTTGTTTCTTTCAACTACGATAATATCTACTTTTCGTCAGTGTTTTCTTCTTACAGGTGATACCAACTGACCATTGATAAGTACTTAGGTTAGCGCGGTGCTTGTAGAAGAGAGCACGACATACACAGTTTCCTGTTCTGTTGCGGTAGACCCGATATGACCACCTCGGCGCGAATATAGCTCGTACACTGTTCGAGTTGGACTGCACGAAGGTTTCTTGAAATGTCAGAGGCTTCCTGCAATGACTGCTTCGAAAGTTAAACAATGGTAGGGTTGTTACAAACAAACAAACAAAGAGGGCTGCCACTCCACAAATTCGAAAACACTGGTGCAGCACGAATCGTGAATCCTTTCCTGGTTGCAGTCGGACAAACTCGGCCTTCAACAAAACCTTCAACAAACCCTTCAACAGAAACAAAAAGAATCAACGCAGTATAAAGGATAAAGGATAAAGCATTTGCCGTTGATCAATCCCTTTTTGGGATGCGGCACGCATTCTACTTCCATTTGTACATTCGTAGTGGCGTTTGAATGCGATGTGGCCTATACAATGACTTGCGGGGCCAGCCGATGTACAAGTCAGTGTTTTTCCTCCCAGACAAGTCTGGTACCAATTAACCGACCCCGGAGGGATGGAAGGCTTGGTTGGCCCGGGCGACTCACGACCCAGGATTTGATCCCCGGACCGCTCGCGTGGTAAGCGTGCCCATCAACGCAGTAAACGAGCGTAATATTGGCAATGTCTCTGTTCATAGAATTCCTAATTGAACTCCATCATGCTGATAAGTAACAACGTCTGATAGGGCAGATTCTCTCCAAGGAGGGAAGGAGTGTGTGTCGGCGTGGAAGCGTAGCCCATCAGCGAGCTATGATTCGTATCGAAGATGGCTATGTCGAATTACCGTGATTTGAGATATTCTGTAGCTAAGATTCGAAGAAATGTGCTTGTAAAAAGTAATCAAGTTCTATCTCGAATTCCGCTCTCTGTGTCATTACATTGATCCTTAAAGGAATCTTCCACGGAAAAAGCTCCGCCTCCATTACCACAGAAAAACGATACCTTAGGCCCCTAGCCTCATGAGCATAGCAAAAAGAACGGAACATAAGCGTTAGTTTCGATAATACTAATCCTACACACAAGACAAAATGATCACTCTTTCCGTGGAAGATTCCTTTAAGGTATCGTTTTCTGTGGTAATGAGGGCGGAGCTTTTTCCGTGGAAGATTCCTTATAATTGGGTACCCAATTGGAGGGCATATGTGCATAGAACTTCGCAGTCAGAAAGTGCTTATAAATGCCGTTCACCAACAAATTGAGAATGGAATAACTATTCAGAGTATATTGCTGGTCACAACTTGCCACGAATCGAGAAATAGTTCTCTGGATGGTGTGGGCACTGTTAAAAAATGATTTTCTTTTCAGGAGTACACAACATGTCTTATAGGTTACCATGAAGGAAGTGCAGTAGAATGGTAGAGATAGTTAGGAAGGGAAAGTAATTGAAAAAAGAATCGTCTGGGAAGAAGAGTCGAAAAAGTGCACTCATTACTATCTGATAATGTACGTGTTCAGCTCGAATATTTTCAAACGTGCTAGCGGTCTGTGGTTCACCCTGCCTTCTGTTCTTCTCATCGTTTGGCTCTCAAGGCTTCCTTATACTATGGGTCCTGATGTTGTGCTTTGTGTCTTCAGTGTCCTTAGGTAAACGTTTTCAGGTGCTTTGTTTTTTTTTATTTTTGAAAATTTCCTCATCATGCTTTCAAGACCGATCCTCACAAAACAAATCTTATAACAGAAACAGTAGACGTAGAGAGGTGGGCGCAAATCGTGGAACTCTGCTCCTAATCACTAATTTTTGGTCTCTTCGAGGTTCTTTTTTCTCGTTTATGTGTTTTTTTTTGTGTAATGCTTCATTTTTTCGTTTTTTGTGATGTCGTAAAACCGCATTAGAAGCCAGGAATTCAAAATGATAATATCGTCTCCTTATTCGTGAGTAACACCCACAAGGTGTTTCGGCGTGGAACATGGAACTGATCAAAGTCGACGAGAACAAGACCATGATGTGCTGTAGCATTCGAAAATTCTCACTCCAGGGAAGCTTTTCTAACGGACCCGATCTGAGCAGCCGCTGTCATCACCGCATCCATTTTGAGTAGTATTGCGACCGCTCGCGAGATGACCACAATGCCCTCGAAAAGCTTCCAGTCCTCTCGACTACATGCTCCTGGAAACCTGGCGTCCGAAGCTCGCAGAAGCCACTCAAAATTATTGAAATTTTTCTGCTAGTTAGAGCCCGAAATGAACCTAATGGCACTTGCCACTGGATGCCTCCCTTAAAGAAAGAAAAAACGATAAAGAAGGAGCCATCGAAGAAGTATATGCGCCACATGAAGCAGTAGCTTGGCTGCCAAGGAAGCGAGATGTGGCGCTTTCACGACGAAAGGTGCGCTGGTTGCTGAGCAGACTTCGAAAACCACGCTGCCGTTTAAACGCTCCACCCACAGTTCAACTGTTGACTTGGGCAAGCTGTTACTAGCAGCGATACGATTGGCGCAACCATTCACTGGAGTATGGTTTGCCAAGGTGCCACCAAACGCCTTCGGTAGATTCTTCATACGCCCTGTACTGGCCATTGTCCGTCCATCAACGGAAATCAAAGGCTAGACAAGGGATATCGTTCTGCGTTCTCTTGAAGGATTTCTCTGCTTTTTCCGCGAACCATGTACCACTGAGCGCCGCCACCCTCTCTAAACTCCTCCAGAACCTATCGTAACCGCTGCGTAACGACTTAGGGCTCCACATCGATACTTGCTAAGATAGTTTTGAATATAAGTGAGGTTAGTCCTCGGCTAGAAGCGCATGATTCTTGTTTAAAGGACGCGAACTTATCAGTTACTCGTCAGATTCGAGAATTTTGCTGGATTACTGTGATTTGGTCCGACCTTTTCACACTTATTGTTTCAATGCTATACTATTTTGTCCAGATTGTCCTGCGACATTTCGTACAAATTTTGTAGGCAAACCCGGAATCCTTTTCAGCTTTTCAGACGTTATTATTGTATCCTCTGAGGTTTTTGTAGAAGGCTATGAAATGGCTTTGTCTACGTGTTGCTATTTCAAAATCAACTCTCCGTAAGGTCATCCTTGAACACATATTGTTTAATAGGGGCTTCCACGAGACCAGTTCTTGCAGTAAGCATCTGTGCTGTTTTCAGGAGGAAGCCCGTTCACCAGGGGCTTTTGCTACGGGGCTTCGCAATTGAAACGCATATTTCATTTCAAAGAAGCAATGTTTTGTTCGCTGTAGGGAACGACGGATGAGCGTTTATTTATCCTTCTTGAGACGCAATCCTACCAGTTGTGAGATGGCGACAGTGCTAGGCTGCACATATTCCACAATCATCAAGTAGTATCTCCATGATCTTGACTATAGAGCATCGTGTTCGCAATCGGTACCAGTGGGCCCCTCAGTATAATGCGGCAAACCGTATGATTTCCTCCCTTTTCGGTCTAAGAGGAACCTCTTGACGGTAATAATAATAGTAGTTTGTAAGAATAGCTTTATCAGGGTGGGCCACAACCCCACACGTAAGTTCGCTCATCGGTACCCTATGTCAACCTTTTTCACGATGGAGCGTGCACGCGTATGGCGAAGATTCCCATCAAATATCATGGATTGTGGATGAGAACTATGTAATTTGGTGCACAGCTACTCGGTAGACTCAACCTCTTCTACTAGTAATTGATGCACCGAAGCATTATCAAGACGGCAGAGTTTGACGACCAACGTTAATTCGATGATGGAGTTGATAGCTTCTTTTCATTGCATTCATCGAATCCTGAAGCAAAGTTGAAAAGCAACCTGGAAGATGAAAAAGCCTTCTTCGCTCGCGATGGTGACACTCTAGTTGATTGATTGTCTCATTCATTGAAAGGATGTCTAGTCAAAAATTTCATACGAAAGGTCGCAGAACTTTCTATACAACCCAAAACAATTTATTCAATAGTTGTTGGAAATGGGTGAAGAAAAGACAAAAACTTCCATTCATTTGTTTATTATCCTTTCAGTAACAGCTTTTTTTTTGCAGTTTATTTTCTGTTTATTGGGGGAATTTACTCCTTCTGTGCGCTCATTGATCAACAATGTTTCGACTTCCGAGTTCTCATACCAGCTATCGTTAGCAGGATTCAGTAATAAGGTTAGTAGATATGACGTTGGTTTTGGAGCGCTTTTATAGTGTTGGAAACTTCAATCCTCAAAGATAAAAAAATCGACTGTTCCCCGAGTCCCTCAAAAACCTTTTTTTATTCCAGAAGGTTGACATGGTTTTCTGTGCTGAAAAGAAGGAGCTGTTGTGTTCACAAGAAAACAATCAAATATGGAATTTTTTAGCAGCATTCATCTGCTGCGTTTTAACATTTGCAGGTATCAGTACACTGGTTTGAATCTCATTCTCCCAATGGTCGAAACAAAGGAACTATTACAGCTGTCCTCTTTGTTCAAAACTGCGTCGTCTATGGATTCGGAAAACGGCAAGCGGCAAAGGAATATAGAAGAAGGGAAAATTACGAAATGAAAACGTTGAACTCCTGAGCAATTTCCAAACGTGTCCTGGAAAACATGTATTTATGTACATAAATTTTTCATAGAAACAAAATATGTTACGAATTTGAGTAATCTTAAACACTAAGGGCTCCCTATAGTGAGAAAATCTCAGAGAGGCTAATCTATTTACGTAGTCCTATTTGATTATTCCTTTTGTTTACAGACTAGCTTTTGCAATTCCTTCAAGGCATCGTTGCTTTCCTTCTTCGCGTAGATGCGTTATTTGTATGATCAAAGATAGTGCCCGAAGTTTCATGCACGAAAGCTCAGGTTCCGAAAACTAACACTTTCTCTTCAAACCACGTTCTGAAACAAAATGAAACAAAACATCTAGGCAGATCATGATACCGTGAAAAGAGCACTGAAACACAAAGGCGGGGGAAGGACTATAATAAGCATGCAGTAGGGATAACCTCAGAAGATTTACTGAATTCTTGATGAATATTCCCGAAACTTTGATTAGTATGTGATGCCGTTCGGGCTGGATTGAGGACCGAGGCTCGGGTCTGGAGATAGAAGTGAGCGCCAGGACTTTTTTTGAGTGAGTTCTTCCTTGGGTGAGTGGGTTTTCCGGGCAAATTTACTCGACGTGACTTACATATTTTGCCTAGGAGTCTTTCTCGGGACAAACAACTAAATCTTTGTGAAAAACCCGTGCCCTAAAGGCAAGCTCGAGAAACTGGGCTGGTAGCCATTTCATAGTGACGGTAAGTTGCGGAATGAAATAAGGTGGAAAAGGAAACGAGAGAAATCATTAAAAACACTAAATTCGAGGCCTAAACTTTTTAGAAGATCGGATGTGGTTCGACGGATGCTCAGAGCGACCAGATAAGCGAAGTTCCAAGTTGCGTGAATGGCGCATCGATAGGCTTCTACCCTCTGCTCTGCCTACAGAAAGGATTGATTAGTGTTCTTATCTTAGGCATGTCTTGGAGCTTTTTCCGAAGTTTCCAGTACAGCATACTGGATGTGAATGGGACCTCGATAGCGATATTCCAGTATGAACGATGGCTTTATATTTTTGAAGTACAGACTTCAAGGTTCACGGGTATTCCAACAGCATTGGAAATGCTTCTCTCTCCATACAATCATCAATAGGAGCGGAAATGACTGAATTGGAACTTTGGATACCGCACCGTGGAGAGAGTTTGGAATAAACGCAAGGCTAAGGACATAACCTCTTATGTTAAAACGTGAACGCTTTCGAACAAGCGTGGAGTGGAATAGACATTGCCGATGAATGCGTGAAAACGTGACGATGGTTGACTACCTTATTATGGAAGCCAGAATAGTTGATCCTCAACACATCAGCTTCATTCGCACTATGTATGTGCACTGATGAAAACTTTCAAATGCATCCCCTCCTTATACGTTTCACGCGTTCTCTGTCCAAAGATCTTTGTAATGTTTCTGTGGAACATCTTTCAATTATACGTTCGGAGAATGTTCATACCTGCGTATTTCCTAAACGACTAACAAGGAAAGCTCTCTTCGAACGCTTATCTCAAATCTACCTTCCAAATCTGCTAAGTAAGGTCGTTTGAAATATTTATCACTGATTTTGAGGAATGCTTGCGATGGCATTAAAAGAAAGAACGGCGATCATACTTCCAGATATTGAACATTTGCGAAGGTCTTTCGGGAGACGCTCATCTATTAGGTTGTCTCACAAATAGTGTCGCTTTTTTTCAACCAAAAAATTTTCATCCAAATCCTCATGCTTTTACACCGAGTCATATACCATTCGAAAGAGAATTGTCTGCTCTACAAGAATCGTGTTCTTCTTCCATCTATGTTCAATGGTTTTCAAATTTGAGGCTGCGAAATGGGAGGTCCCGCCGACAAAAATTGACCAAACCGACAACTAGCTCTAACTTTATGTTCCCTTCGGAGAAATCAATCAATGATGTACCCTCTACTTACTCATGACCTCTTCTGAACATTCCACCCTTAGGTTGCCGAAAAAGGTTTGCTGCCTGTTTCTTTTCGAATTGGCCGACCGATAAGCCATGGCAATTTTCAAATTGAAATTCTTCCTCTGAAACGCTATTGTTTTATATCAACTGGTGTATCTTTTGTGAGCACTTCTTCTGCTCTATTCGCTCATTTGTTTTGTTTTAATGTTTGTTAGGAATTAGCTCGAATTTTAGGTGTTTAGGAGTAAGGTGCTTTATCCACGAAAGTGACCGCATTTCTTTGAAAAAAAATTATCCTTGAGAAGATGAGAAAATCAACCAGGCGTACATTCCTAACTTAGTCATGACTTGTTCTTTAAATTCTACTAGTTTTCAATGTCTCGGCTATAAAAAAATTTCGACCTCGATCTCAGGTAATGGTGCTCGACCGTCGAGTTCTGGTTGAAAAACCAGGTCTGGAAATGGAATGACGCGACTTGTTGGGAAACCTAATAGTGTAATGTTTAGAAGAGGTCATGCATAAGTAGAGGGTACATCATTGATTGATTTCTCCCAAGGGAAGATAAAGTTAGAGATAGTTGTCGGTTTGGTCAATTTTTGTCGGCTGGACCTCCCATTTCGCAGGCCTAAAATTTGAAAACCCTGGAACAGAGGTGGAAGAAGAACACAGCATCTTGTAGAGCAGACAATTCTCTTTCGAATGGTATATGACTCGATGTAAAAGCATGGGGATTTAGATGAAAATTTTTTGGTTGAAAAAAAGCGACACTATTTATGAGACAACCTAATCTCTGTCGCTTACTTACTGTCTATCGTATCTGCTGGAGTAAACACGGTTTGCTGCATAAACCTCTGTACTTTATTCACAGCCTCATCTAGGGAATATTCTTTTATTGGGGGCAGATATCAAGTTGTAGAATGACTCCAAAAGGAGTGAACCGAGTCAGCAATAACAGCTCCCCAATGTTAGTTTGTAAACGAGCAGAGGAAAGAGGTAAGTGGAGTGTTTCACAGTCTATCAACTGAGTGGTAGAGTGAAGCAGAAAAAAAATAACATACAAGACACTTTTGTCATCGACGTCCAATGGCTGGGGGTCGTATTTCGCCAATTGAAGAAAAGTCGCATGGACGAGGTTCCTCAGAAAAGTGTGTGTTTCATGGCTCAAGGTGTTGAGGAAATACTTGACAGATGCGTCAAAGTGAGAATCAGCTCTGGACTTACCTGCAGCAGCACACGATTATTGCTAACTACTACCCACTAGCTCACAAGCGATAGGTGAGCGAGACTCCCCCTTGTCTCCCTGCCTCAACCGAAGATGCGTGCGTGGCGCATCTCAGGACAGGGATATTTCTCAAAAACGGCTCATATTCGGTTGTTTGGGCGCACATATAGTCTCCTAGAGAGAACAAGATGCGTGTTAAAACAGAGGTTAAGAAGGAGCAGTCTCTTGGGAGATTGACATCTCAGGGCTCAGAAGAAATTTTTGAGAAGAGAAGTTGTATATTGCTGAATTCGCTGCTCAGATACAGTATGTACTTCCCAAAACGCCTTCACCCATAATGCACGAGCTCGCTGCTACAAACTTTTTTTAAAAAAATCGTTACCATCCGAAATTGAAAGCTCTTGTACACGAAAAGTGTACGGGAACACGAGAAGGGAAGGAGCGATGAGATAAGGATTGCGGATAAAAGTCGCTATATCTTCTGTACATTTTGATGTAAGCACATGTGCACCTATCTCACCCTGGAGCAGGGTCAACCGGGCGTTGCGCAGATTTCAAAATTTTCACGATCCCCTACCGGAGGGTTTTAGTACGACCCCATTGGCTATGTTTTTTTCACATATTTAGTGCTCTATCAGTGGCTGTATTTGCCTTGACCGACGTGGAGAGGTTATGGACGGTGGTAGGTCCGTGCGCTTTGTCTCGCTCAGATGAAGGAGTCGAGGCAGCGTGAAATTTTGCCCACTAATGGAAGCAAATTCGAAGTTTTGCGTTAACCTAGGCATGGTAGTATCTGCATTTCTGGATGTAGATTTCTACTTCCAGAAGTCAACCAATTTCTCGGTAATCTCTTTTTTCATAAACTGAACATAACTAAACATCTCAGCATTACGTTCCTATACAAGCCTCTTCATGTGAAAGGTTATATCTTTATTCAGAATCATGTGGTACACAAATTTGAAAACTTCAAATTCTTTTCTCTACAGAAAGTTTTGAAACTTCGCAAACGTTCAGTTCTGCAAAAAACCGTCCCATTGTTTCACTTTTTGTGCACACGCGGGTTTTCAGGATTCAAACGTTCATACCCTCATTCCTTCATTTTGCACCACCGTGTGTGGCGGCGTTTTATTTCGCTCTGGTTTACATACTTCTTTTTCTTATCTGTTTACCTATTTCAACTTCTTTTTAATCACGTTCTCAGTACCACTTCCCACCCTCTTCTCGGAAAGGGATAATTTGCTGTTCGTTCAACCCTCGGAGGGCCCCGGTTGCTTTCTCGTTCGTTTTTTCCGACGGCCAGGAACGATTCGATTTTATTGATCTGACCACCATGGCTCGAGGTGGCAAAGCGAAACCTGTGGAACAGGATCAAGACATGCCCATCTGGGCTGCCATGATGATTGAGAAATATGAGACTTGTTGCGAAAAGATCGAGAGGGCACTGACGTCATCCTTAGATAAGCTGATAGCCGAAGTCGCAAGGATAGACAGAGTGCAGGAGTCAATCCTTTCTCGCCTGACAGCCAGCATTGAAGCATTGAGGACATCCTCGCCTGTGACTCAGAGCGCACTATACTCCACAATAGTAAAGG
Organism: Ostertagia ostertagi; assembly: GCA_036418205.1. Classification (NCBI taxonomy): domain Eukaryota; kingdom Metazoa; phylum Nematoda; class Chromadorea; order Rhabditida; family Trichostrongylidae; genus Ostertagia; species Ostertagia ostertagi. The sequence goes on along the minus strand of MU868688.1, from coordinate 63,898 downwards.
TTCGCGCAGATGAGTCGAAGATCGACGACAAACTTCGCAGGATTGCTTGGGTGGGAGTCGGCGAACAGAGGGATGACGTAGCGACTCGGAAGTTCGATTACCAGGCCCTAAAAGAGGTGATTGAGACATCAGGCGACGAAGAGCTGAAATCCGAATTCGAGAAAGGAGCGATCACCTCACATCGTCATCCCAAAGGACAACCGAGAGGTGTGAACGCTAGAGGTCGAATAATTAAGATTGAGCTGCCGAGCAAAACCCTCAAGGATCGCTTGTTGATGCACATGAGATCAGGGCGGCAAAGCCTTACTAGGGAGTTTGTACATTCGTACGCTCGCCGCGACTACACAGAGGAGGAGCTCTCTCTCGATCGGAAACTGAGAAAACAGGCAGGGGAGCTGAACAGGAAAACAGGGATGCTGACATTCGTTGTGCGCGACCTGGAGATCCACAAATTGCGGAACCCAAGAGAACTTCCAGCTCGCCCGGATACAAATTCTCAGCGCACTCCGAATACCCCACCAGCTGCCGCTTCAGGATCAGTGCTTATCGGAGGCACTCAGGGACGTCTAGCAGTCACCCTCATGGGCTGGTTTCTACACCTCACCAGCGGGAAACAAACATGAGCTTGGCAGCCCGGGAACCGTCTTCTAGGATAAGGCGGTCGTCAATAGGTGTCCTCGTTCTGAACTCTCTAACTGCTGCATATTGATCAATGCTCGTTCTATCAACAACAAGATACCCGACCTCCACAATCTCCTGTTATCCAACCCTAGGGCAGTTTTCGTCACTGAATCTTGGGTCAAGCCTCATCTAGTACAGGACTCCGCGATCCGCGCTGATTTCCCTTACCAAGTGTTTCGTTGCGACCGGGAGGGTGAGATCATGGGTGGTGGTGTCCTTGCCCTCGTCCACGATTCTACACCAGCTACTTTGCTGTCGTCTTCAAATTTTTCACCTTACCTTCAATGCTTATCTATACAGTTTACAGTTGCCGCTCAGAGGGTCATTGTTAAGTTTCTTATCGGAGTCCTTCCTGCACAGTTGACAGCTTCCAAACTTTCGTTAACTACTTGGAAGAACTAAGTGAGAAAAACACTCCTACCTTAATTTTGGGCGACTTTAATTATCCGGACATTACTTGGGAGCACCCACACCCTCCAATATGAGGACGATAAACTCTAGCACAGGGATGCTTCTCTACAACTTTGCAAAGTCACACAATTTCGAGCAATATGTCAACTCTCCAACCCATCATAAGCATACGCTTGACCTCGTTCTTTCAAACAACTCCAACCTCCTTGCCAACGTAGAGGTTAGGGCCCCTTTCTCTACATCTGACCACGCCTCCATTTCTTTCAGAATAGTAGGGGATAGTCCTAATCGAAGTTGCTCTAAAACGTTCAAAGATTTTGCCCGTGGGGATTACGTGAGTATCTGCGAACAATTATTATGTGTTGACTGGCGGCGCGTTTTTGATTCTCTAGAAACATCCACTCTTTGTTATCAAACGTTTGTTAATTACTGCCTTCATTTAATTAGTACGTTCGTACCGAATTGTAGTAAAACTCATATCTCAAGAAAAGAGCCGCGGCAGATTTCACTCCTGAAGAGGCGTGTAATGCGACTGTATTGCAGCGGGCGAGGGATTCGCGATCTGGGTTACTTGAAGGCAGTCAGAACCCTCAAAATGAAACTACAAAAACTCAAGGATAAGCATGAGACGGAAATCGCATTGTCTAAAAACCCTAAAAGATTCTGGAAGTATTGCTCTATAAGGCTTAAGGACTCCTCAAGCATAGGTCCAATCCTTGACCACAACAATAAAGAGTGTTCTTCTGACATTGAAAAAGCTGAGGCTTTTGCGATGTATTTCAAAACTTTTTATACCCGGAAGGTAACAGAAACGATTCCCCGGCCTGGTGACAGCAGAGCAACGCTTGATTGGGTAGATATTACTTCGGAGGACGTTTTTCGAGCTCTGAAATGTTTACCTTTGCGTTCGTCTACATCGCCTGACATGCTTCCGTACATATTCCTCCGTAAAGCGGCTCTTGGGCTCACCTCACCTTTAACTATACTGTTCAACAGAATACTTCTGAGGGGAGACGTCCCAGACATCTGGCGTCTTGGCTGGGTGAAACCCATACATAAGAAAGGTTCCAAAAGTGATTTTAGAAATTACAGACCCATTTGCCTGACATCTTGTGTCAGCAAATTGATGGAAAGAATCGTTTGCTCCGGATCAAGGAATATCTTTCCAAGAATCGCCTCATATCTCCATGCCAGCACGGATTCCTACCTAACAGATCCACTTTCACCGCTTTAGTATTCACCATTCCCTTATGTCAATCCCTTTGAATCTTTTGTTCTTCAAATTGAAAATATTCGGAATTTCGGGTTCGCTGCTAAAATTTCTTATTTCTTTTTTGTGTCATAGAAAGCAGGCCGTTGTGATCAACGACGCCCGTTCAAAGCTGTACGAAACATTCAGCGGAGTGCCTCAGGGCACATGCCTAGGCCCCTTGATGTTTTTGATGTACATAAACGATCTTCCACGGTTCCTGCCTGATACTATAAATTGCACAATGTATGCGGACGATGTCAAATTGTTCTCTTTCAATGAGCCGCATACCCTACAGCGCTCACTGGAAGCACTGCGGAAATGGTCAAAAACGTGGGGCCTAGAAATATCCCTTGAAAAAACGTATGTCATGAAAATAGGAGCTAGCTTTGAGAACTACGAGTTTCTACTTGATGGAGCTCCTATCAAAGAGCCTTCATTTATCAAGGACCTCGGTCTCAAATATGACAGAACGCTCTCTTTCGACGGATACATGATCAACATAATAAGTTTAGCCAAGTCGCGATGTAACACGATCCTTCGAGCTTTTTCTAGTAGGCATATAAGACCACTATTCCTACTTTTTCACTTCGTTCCTTTTTCCCTCGATGACATTTTAAGGCCATTCTCTGGAGACGCGAGTTTTCAATCTTCAAATGACCGTAGGGTTGTTATCGGTACACTGAGAAGCGGTAAAACTATTAAAATCAACAGGATCAGTACTATATAGCATATGCTAGATTATCTTGGAGGAGAAATCCCTCTCCTGCCATAGAGTCTCTTAGTACTCCAAAGGTAAGTCAGCCGAAGTTCGCTGCTTTTCCCTCCACTTTGATTTGTTCTAAAAGCATGGAATTTCTCTGGAAACATTTTTCGCTTGTGCTCACTGGAACATGACGTATTTTAGTAAGAAATTCGCTCTGGGATGCGCCATTCAATCGTCTGTGGTGCGTAGTCGCAGTGGTAGTTGAAAGTCTGTCCTCCTTTGCCACTTAGCCATGCCTTGACACCTTCAAATGTAATTGGTACTTGTAGTTACGGCACCCCCTCCTTCCATTGACCAAATACGATCCCGTCGTTGTTCATTGCGCAACGCGCAGTTGAACCTGCGCCTGCCGATCGAGAGAGCGCGACAGCACAATGTACTATACAGCAGCGCTCTCCATTTTTTTTAAGATTCAGATCTTTTTGAAATGCTCTGCCATGTGCGGAAAGAAGGGACTAGCAAGACTTGAAGAACGGGAGACAGCCGCAAAGTTCGAAAATCGACACGGGCGACATTGAAGCTATACAACTTACTCAAAACAGTTCTTCTACCTCTTATCTCCCCACTGCTTTAGGAACTCGATTTTACTACGTTGTTCCACAGACGAACTTCC
>MU868688.1:0-47002 GCA_036418205.1 Ostertagia ostertagi | reverse complement strand
AAGAGGCCTCCGTTATCGCTCCAACCTGGAGCTCCTAAGATTTAAATCGCTCAACTGATGGATGGCTTTCTGAGGGCACTAACTCTGATTCAAAAGACTGCTTTTGACCAGACTCCAGAATAATGGCCAATGATCCGTCGACGACCTCACTGAGCTCGTACCGTGCACCTTGTTGCCAATGGAAAATCTTCTGATGCCACCGTGTGAAAGGCTATTACGAAATTTTCTGAGGACGGAATGTGCTCTTCAATATGCATTAAGCTCGGTTTGAATCAGGCTAAGTGTAAATTTTAGCCTGAAATGCTGGGGAGCATGATTCTTCTCTTGGCCCCTCCTCCCACCTGTTTATTCAACGTTGTATGACTACCATGATATTGGAGGCGTGCAGTGACAAATGGTGCCGTTCACCATACGCACAGTCAGGGGATCAGATTCCTCAGGAACCCTACTCAAATACACCATGTCATCAAGGTGCTTAATTCACAGCAAAAATTAAAAATATCTGCGTTTAAACGGAGGATTAACATCGACTAAGCAGGAATCTCGGATGAATGTTGAACGAGTGACTTATTCCAGTAGCTATTATCAACGCTCGAAGAGGTATCATTCGGTCATTCACTCTGCACCTTGTGAATAACTATTTCAATGAAGCCTGGAGGATTTGGAGGATTTACAGCTCAGTGAAATGTTCACGTAAACACCGGATGGAGGTCATCACGGGTAAAAAGATTACGACAGAAGCTACAAACTCCGGAAAAGTAGATTGAATCTAAATAATCACTCCTGGAAGCTCGTCTTCGCTCAGTACAAGGAAATCTTCTACAGGCTTGCTCGCGGTGTTTGTCTCTACCTCCGGAAAGAAACCCGGCCAGATCTTCAAGCTAATCTGTTGCCATTACGGTTGTTGCTGTGCCCGTCAGAAATGAAAGCAGATTCATGCGGAGATTTGGCCGAACTCCCATCAGGCGGAAACAAATTTAATTGGCCTCTTAACAACAAACGACTTGAGATGACTACTTCCAAAAAGCATCCGCCTACAGTATCCCTGATTTCCAGGAGACCTGCCTGGCTTGAAAAACAATGTAAGGTAGTAGAAAATTTTTCTCGTGCCAAACAAATTTTCCTCGTTTTGTATAATGAAGTGTTGATTGTTCCGACATTTCGACTAGTTCGTCTTCTTCAAGGCCTGAAGGAAGCATCTTTAGCAAAAATATTCTATTATCTGGACATGCCAAGGTTTCAAGAAAGGCCAACTTGGCCAAGAGTAAGGTAGTTGGTCCATTAATTCCTGAGGATAAGCGAAATGACCACCGGTGGACTGGCCCTCTGAACAATTATCGCAGTCTTATCCACATTGCTTCACAAAATAATCCCACTACGGTCCTCTGCTATAGCTTATCCAGAAAAATGAACCCTCGTTCACCTATCTCTTGAGCAAACATATCAGCCCATTTCGTCAGACTTGTTGCAAGTTTTATTCGAAGGATGGCCAAAGTCATGAGCGCTTTTCTTATGCTGAGCTCTATGATCATCACAAGTAAGAGTTAGTAAGAGTTGCTTTCAAAAATGAACAGTAGCTTCTACAGTGCTCAGAGTACATTATCTGGTCTTTGAAATGATCAGCTTCAGTAGTGATCCTTAGCCGAGGGTCCATGATATCACATTCAATCAACCTACGCTATTACCGTCCGTCAAGCAATCACGACGAGTCTAATGTTCGCGAGTGATATTTGCTTCGTCATCCACTTGCAGCATCAAGAAAAAAACATGAATTTTCTGGGAAGAAATCTGCTGTTCACGAAGTCGTCGTACTCAATTGTCCTCATCACTTTTTCTGGCACTCAATCCATGAACGTCGTTTGGGATGGCAATCTTGGTGGACGATCTCAACTTTTAGGAATTGACTGCTATTAGCAAGAATGACCAGATTAATACTCCTCATTTCACGGGATGGATGATAGCGAACGTTTTTTCAAGGCATAACTGGAACTTGCTAACATTCTCATATTTCTCCATGCAATATGTGCAATACGAATGGAGTGAAGCCTGGTCACGCATAAAAACCTTCAAGAAAACAATATTAAATGGTTTTCTGGGAAAAACAGCCGCATATGGCTAGCATCGTTTTGGTTCCATTTCACTGCTCACGCAATTTTCACAGCTGAATTATTATACAATGCTGTGCACTGCTTCGGGTATGCGTCAAAAGTACGTCGCGGGTTCGCGCACCAAAGTTCGCGGCAAAGCTTGGAACATACCAATAAAGATCATGAACAGACGCTAGAGCAGAAAAAGTGAGCGATTTGAATAACTCACCAAATGCCACAAGTTTGTGTCCCGCGGAACCGGAACCACGGCATGTACATTTGGCATGTTATTTTGAATTGTACTTTTGCAATTTTTGAGGCTATTTTTGTTTTTATGCGACTTCTTTTTGAAGCCTGACCATTTTCTTCTAGACTGGAGTCTTTTCTTTGCTTTTGCAAGTGCTGACTAGCAAAAAAAACCTTTTCCACTGCTTAAAATAGGGTACTCTGTAAATTTCATAGTCCGTATTTGAAGCCACCGTTTTATTGAAGGAAATGAGCTTCGGATCATTGTAAGCGACAATCTTTCCAGAATCGAATAAGCGAATATTTCGCAAAAGACGCTCTTGGTACAACAAGAATACTGGGTTCTGAACATTCGCCCCAGGCGTGGCTCGAACTGCACCTCTCGCTTACCCGGCAAGCGTGCCAAGGGTTAGCACCGTTTCGCCCTAACTCAGCCTTGTCAGCTCTCAACAATGTGGTACTTATGTATGTTTTGCACCTACAATGCGTTTTTTTAGATGCACCTGTTAGAACAATTTTGTGACTATCGCAAATGAATCGTTTTGTAATTCCTAGAGCCCCGTTTGTTGCTCACAAAATCAATCTAGCCTTCTTTCCTGAGAGCCGGTAATTTAAGCGATTGAAGTCACTGTAGTAACAGTATTGTTTTATTTGCTATTCAGGAAGCCTTACTTCAACATAGATTTTGGAGAACAACTATTACATAAGTGGTCGGTCATCCTAGCACTCTATTTTCAGGCACTACTGGCTACGCCCATCCCTGCTGAAGCAGCCTCTCCCAGAGCGGGGGGGGGGGTGACAATGGATGCATTTTTGAGGAAGGACTCAGTTCTTGGAAACGAAGATCTGTCAAGGGCTTACTCATTATTGGTAATAATATCCGCCTTCGCGAAAATAGCCGTCACGTCACTGAATTGCTTCAGAGTGTAATTATTCTGAGCTCTTTGACCTTTGTTCACTTGTGCGCCAGGAAATTATGACAAAGTTGCTAGTTATTTGTTGCAGAGCGATGAGTTCACTTGCAATTCTGAGAGAGTAAGAACTGTTCCGGATTAAAGCTTCTTTGCACCTGATATTGTATCATGGGTTTGAAAACATTTAGAGGGCTCTCCTGGCTAACTTAACTATGTACAACCGGAGGATAAGGGTTGATGGCACCTAACACAGCCACCAGATTCTTAGTAGGCCGGAGCGTGAACAGGCTGCAACTTCCGAATTTCGGAAATACATATGTAGCGCTTGGGAGCTGAAAGTTGGGCTCACCACAGTAAGATATCGTAAAGTATCCCTCGAACGGTCACCTTATCATAATTCCTACAAGTTTATTCGTTCAGTCCAGGGCAGTGTTCTCAATTCTACATGTAGTGGCTTAGGATGCTGTTGCATAAGCAGTGAGTCCCACGAGAGGTTATTTTGTCCTAGCGCCCTCTTCATCATTCAAACCCTCAACAATTTGCTGCTATCACTCATTTTTTTGCTACACCCTCTATTATGTAGATTTAGAAGGCTGAGCGTCTTCAGACTTCAAAACACAAAAGCTCAGCGCATCTGGCAGCTTGCCAGAAAGTCTAATTTGCGCGCCATATTTTTCACCTGCTCGAAATAGAGTATAAGGGGTATCTTAAAAGGGTGCGCATCTATTCGAATACCAGCCAATGGCTCTATCTGTTCTGAAGTAGTTGCGATCAAATTTCTGTCTCGCCGTGTTGTAGGCAATGGCTGGGCAGATCGCTCACCCCATTTTCTTCCCCAAGCGCAATTCAAATGACATGAACGACACGTGCATTATGTTGGCTTCATGCTAACGTTGAATCTCGTTTGTCATTATTGCCATTAGTGTCTGTATCACGTCAGGCGCTAATCCACCCTCTTACCCGGCAGGGCAAACCACCAGTGAGTAGCTCAAAATTCAATCTAATTTACGGACTTAATGCGAGAGTAAATGCGAAAATGAGACACGTACGGCCGTGCCGCGACGACGATGTGAACAGAAAGAGCTTGAAATAAGCCTAAATGAAGTGACTCATCCCAAAAAGTCCTTCCATTGAGCAAACAAAGCTTTATAAATTATTTCATTGCCATTCAATTCACTTGCTTTCCATGGGGAAACTTTACGAAGATTTAAAAGGGCAGTGGTTTAGAGAGATTAGCCAGTTTTGGAAGCAACAAAGCAGTGGCCTACTCACTTGGCTTCGCATAAGAGATATTTTCGATTTCATGGCGTTGATTGCGTAACTTTTCAAGTTAGCCTTAGAACGCTGGAAGAACTGGTCCCCCTGGACAATGAAGGGGCAAGAATAATTCAGTAGTTCCTAAGCCCTCTAGCTTTGCTTACTCTACCAAATTGTCTAGGCCCCGCTATCACCTCGACAAATTTCAATGTAATTGAGCATGAATAATGCTCCGTAGAGTAAACATGCATGCTGAAACTTGTTCGAGTATAAATGACATGTCCATGACCACCCAGAGCACGTCTGATCTCAAGCTATACTTCTGACAGCTTTCCCAGCTTCATTCCAAACCATTCCCTGATGTAGCTAACCTACTCAACCTTATGGGGTTTGCATAGGGTGGCCGGTCTAAGGTTTATAATCGGCAAGTGCATTTTTTGAGCGACCTTTCTATGTAGTGAGATCCTAATACCTAATCCGATATGTGCTTATGTTCACGGAGCCACAGCCACCATCTGCCTTCGGAGGATGGGCCATTCTCTGGTAGAAAAACGTTTGCCGAAGTGCCTTAAAGGCAAACTCCGGATTAAACTGGTGCTAAGAGCGCTTCGCAGTGATAGCCCTGACTGCGGAGCGACCACAAAGTGAAGAGGGAAGCGAGAGAACTCTTTGGGAACCGCTGATCTTAAGCCTTTAAACCTTCAAAAAGGTCGGATGTGGTACGACGCAAGACAGGGCGATCAGAGAGGTCAAAACACGCGAGAGAGAAACGTCGTTCGAGAGAGCCCGCTGATTCTCACATCAATGCACGCTGATCTAACCACATCTCGTGTGGGTGGAAGCGTTCGAGGTTGGAGTCCGTAAGGATTAGCGCCCTAACCGCGCGATTTTGCCACCCAAGTTGAAGTGATCTAGGTAGGTACGGGCCTTACAATTTCCCTCCGTCTCCTTCCTAACAGTCGGCTAATCCCGGTTTGCCTTTAAACTACATAGTTTTCGAAATATGCCACCTGGAAGGAGCACCGAGAGTTGAAGTCTTCGTTCCTTCATGTTTGCGAGGCTCGTGACTCAGCGTGTTCGGTTTGTAAGAGCATAACGTATCCGAAACTGAGCTGCTGTTGCTAATGAACTCACGCCAAAGATTTCAAGCAATTGTATCTTTTTGTCGATAAAGCTAGCATACGACCACTGCTTACGAAAGAATGCTGAAATAATCAACACACGAAACCCAGGCATCCTCGGTTGCGATGTGCAGTGGCCTTGGAACCCCTTTACGGTAGGGCCGGAATCCATTCTTTCAAATCGCTAATTTCTCTGGAACACTATAATGATTCGCTAAGCAGGAGAACCACCTACTTACCCATGTATTCGTGCCACCTCGTCCGAATCGTATGAATTTTGCTCCACCGCCACGTCCGAATCGAATGAATTTTGGAGCTCGAGCGACTCGCTGCAGCTCGTACATATCATCACTGAAATATTTCACAATGGGTTGGAACGAAAACCCATTTTGTGCAGTTTGAGCAGAGAATTCCTATTTCCTTATAGAGAATGCCTTCGACCGCCAGAAACGACAAGAATGGCTTTTAATCTGGACTTAATGAGCAGCAAAAGTGCAAATAAAGAGAATCCTCGCCCCAGGTGATTATCCTCTCCTAAAGCCAAAGGCGCACTGCTGTGAAGCCCTCTTTTCTCCACTCTAAACCAACGCTTGAAAGGCCTACAAATTCTTGTAAAGGGACTCTGCAATATAGTGCTTTCAACCCCTTATAGGAAAAGGCATCCTTCAATCGCAGTAAACTCAAAATAAGGATCACAGAATCAGTGAAAGAGAACAGTCATGATGAACAGCGAAAACTGTTCTTGGTATACCAGCTTATCGTTAGAACACATCCGAATTTGAGCTATGGTGCCATGGTCCCAAATAGTAACGGCCAGAACAAATGCTCATAGACTAGTCATTTTTCCTCGTATTCATTCATGCCTTCCTACACTCGGCCTCATTCCGAACTTATCGAGTTCAGTTCATTAGTATTTCATGTTAATTTCGCTCTTTCGCGCTGAACATTCCACATGTCTACTCGATGTGACTGCAATTTATCTGCAACGCCATGAAGCACAATGCTGTGACGGTTCTTTTCGAGCATAAGAACTATGCCAAAAAAATTGTAACGAATCCATTGGGTTAGATAGATTTGCCTCAAAGATGTTCTGGCGATCTGTTCGACTTCCAGACTAAGCAGTTCATTTGGAAGGCGAAAGCTTCGCTAACAGCTGTTTTATCCTTCGAGCTCAACACGAGTCTGGCAACGAAAGGCATACGTCCGATTCTCGAGTTAACTACCGAATTTTCTGACAATGAATGGCTTTAGGGTCAGGGGCTTCAGCAAGTCACGTCCTCCCGAATTAAATGTTTCCATCCATGGTGTGGAACTCAACTGGCCTAGCGGAGTTGTGGTAAGAGTGATGTTCTATCGATTTGCACAGTTTCTACGCTCATAAATCATCCAGTTTCTACTTTTCAAGGGCAAAGAATAGTCCAAAAAGATCTAGGAGAAAAGCCATAGAAATTATCCGGTTCTGAAACATCATTTTCACGCAGGATGGTCCTGGCCAATGAAGTTTCCCTGGAATTTCGTTGAGGTTCATTCTCCAGATGTTGAGAGAGTCCATGACATTTAGGGTTCTTGCTATCGAGTTCTTTCATAAAACTACATTGCATGCATTTGGGAAAGTGATCCATCCCTGTTGGGATGTGGAATAGCCCAGTATTGGTAACTATAATAATAAAGTAATTATTAAGAGGATAAAAAGGTAAATCACTCGTCGTTGGTAGCCTTTCAACGTATCCACTTTTACACAAAACCGTGCGGTTCACTAGTATCAAAGATAGAATACTGGTAGATTTTGTATAGAGGGCTATTATACGAATGAGAAGAGCCTCAGTTCATAGAATAATTCCGGAGGTCGATATTGAACTAAGCAAATTCACTCCAACGGATCTCGTAACTATCAACTTTTTTAGTAGCAGTTTTGGATTTGTATGGACTGGGCGAATCTCCAGGCTATGCACGAGGAACGTGGCAGCGTTTGTATCACTCTCGCAGTACAGGAATTACTGTTATATACAGTATCGTGAAACAGTAAGTTTTAGGCAACTACGGTAATTTTATGGTATTTCTGACCAGATGCTCTCACTATTATTAGTTTTTTTTGCATGGCTCTGATAGAACCGGTTATGTTTGGAAGGAACGAGTTAACCATCGTTCTAAGGCATCATAATGCTCAGGGAGATTTACATGTGTTTGCTCATCCGAGTGTTTTACTCTGACACAACGATTTGGGCACTGATGCTTTCAGGATAATTGAAATCCGAAAACGCCTAGGTTTTTTCTTGAGCATGTATCAGACATATACTTTTTGGCTGCACCTTGGCTGCGAAAATGAATCGAGGATCATCGGAATCGATGGTGATGAGCTTCAGAAGTCGATTATTGTCCTGGAGAGTGACACGCAATAGCATTTTTAATAGAATCCAAAACCAAGCATGATTGCATTGCTATTATGATTAGTAGTAACTGCATGTGCAAAATTCGAGTCTTCATGGGAGGGTGACCGATGACATAGAAGTACGCGCTTGCACTGGCGCCACATTTAACCCGTTGAAAAGCTATGAGATGTATGAATTTTACCCTGGATGGTAATCAGACTTCTATTTAATGTGCTAAATTAAGTAGTCACCAAAGATCAGTGTATGAAAGCAATGAATTCCCACGATGAAAAAGCTTGCAAAAATGGCGGAGCCCGTTTTACATTCACTACAAAACAATGGCTTGCTAAATAAAAATTTTATTCCAAGCGACCCATTTCCCATTTTTTTCTCATTTCTGTTTCACACCAAAACGACGAGCCGAAGTGGCGAACAAAATGCACCATAGATATTCTCAATCCTAAATTAGGATGCAGAAATTCGTCAAGACACAGGCAAATGGTGCGCTTTGATCATCAATGGCTTTCTCATCGCGTGATGTGCCTCACTTTCCTCCCTGACCCTATTTCATCCACTCGGCGATTTTTCTTACTTCATTTTCGTCACTATTGTTTCTTTCATCCAAAAAGCATGTTCATGATATCGAATTTGATAAAACGCAAAAGTTCTACGAGAAAGACTAGGATGAGGAACCGAGGACTCTCTCTTCGCTGAACTGGGTGGATCTAAAAGATTCTCAACACGTTGAAGACAGGCTGACGCGCATGCGAGTCAGAACCATATCACTCATTTTTATGGTGCTTGCGCTCCTCTCTCGAATTTTTTGTATGCTCTCTATAGATAATACATAAACATAACTATAAACTACATTTCCGCTAGAGTGGTCAAATAGCAACGATTTTCTGAACTCAAGAAATTTTCGACTAGATTCTTTCCTAGTTTTCCTTTAACGTCGTAAACAGTCAAAAATTGCAGAAGAAGTCAATACAGAACTCTGTGAGTTTCAAGATAATTGCATCATCTCAAAGACTAAAGTATAAATGCTTTTTACTTCATTGGCAGCGAAAGTGGACCTTTTGCTTCTTCGTGATCATTGCGGGTTCCTCTGAACAAACTTATGCTGGTAGTTATATAGGTAACTTCTACGCTTTCATCCTTGCCGAAATCATTGAGCGATATAAATTTTTGGGCATTTTAGACAGAAAATAAGCGGAAGGGAGGGGTGGACGAGGTGCTCAGGAAATCGCTCCTGTCCCACGCGGCGAAGAGGGCCAAATTGCGCGATTTCGTCAACGTGTTGAAACACCGATTCAATGTTTTCAGAGGAAGACGCAACAATGCTCGGCTTCTGAACAGTTTCTTTTCAGAAACGAGTCTTTGAACGTACTTCGCTATGCAGCACTGCACGAATGGCGTCAGTGCAAGTGCCCTGGGAAACAATCCTCATCGCTTCGTCATCCCAAGTCGGTCAATGAGGAATTGTTGATTTTGTGCAGTTAATTCATTCGTAAAAGTCATTGTATTCAAGACATCTGCGGCTATTGAAGTCATTTGTTACTTTTGTGCATTACGCTACACCACCGAAGAGGAAGTTATTCATAAATACACAACTAAGTAGATGTGCTTATCAGGCGGACAATCTGAGAGTTTGACTAATTATTTTTCAAGGCCTAGCAACACCCAGAAACGATCCCAGGTGTTTTTTTGTGCCTTTTACACATGACATTTTGAGTATTTCGATCTGTTCGTCACGACAAAAGTGAATTACCAAAAGAAAATGTCGAAAATGTGAATACATATCTCCACCTGCAGGAAGCGAGGTTAACCCTGAATCATAAAATTTTTCGAAGATCTTGCTCCCGTTAAGACCCTGGAATTCTTCAGTTTTAACGTCTAAGCTACTATTGCTGTTGTATTTTAATGGCGATATGTACTGAACAGCAATTAGGGTACAAATATTACTACACAGTGCCATCGCAGATAGCTCGAACTGAATCTTCTAGGCTCAAAAAAGCTGTTTTGCTAACATCATCCTTCCATCAATTAGGTCCAAATGCAACAGCGTTGTTCGTAGGTACCGTATAGAGGGTTGCTTTTGGAACCCCTTCTAACTTCAACAAATTGATGTTTTATTAAGGAGATATGAGCTTATTCTTTTGCTCCGGAAGCAGATAGGATAGTATTTCAGGCGGGCGCCCAAGTTTTGTAGGAGAGCTTCAGAAAGATTATTTCAGCGTTTTTCAAGCTTTTGGGAAAATGTGGGATCGCAAATTCTATCTGCACATTTGTTGCGGAAGTGGCTCAACTGAGCAAACAATCACGTTTGTGTGAATTGATACGGTCACTTGCGGCGTTATAAAAAATGATTCATAATCACTATTTAGTGACAAAGCAATTCAACTTCTAACGCATTCATCACCTAACCTATCACCAAACAGTTGTCATAAAGAGTTAGTGGGGCTTAACCGCTTGAGTTGCCAGCAAAACATCCGCACAGCCGTCACCAGGTCATATTCAATTGGCTAGTCTGTTCCTCTAGGGTCGGTGAGCTGAGCTTTCTACTTTCAATACGAAAAATTCGCGTGTCCAGTGAAGCGCGTGATTTTCGAGGCTGGCTGAGTTTGAATTCGAGATGAAGTTTTTCCCATGAAAAAAACTCGTCCTGTCATCCCAAGAGTTGCAGTAATAGCTTTAGGCGAGCATAAGCGCGAACCATTCGAGTTATAAGGGCAACGAGTTCGAATTACACTCTCATCCAGCCATACACAAAACCTCAGACAGCTGCATAGCGTACCATGCCTGTCAACTTTAAAGCATTAATAGGTTTCATGCGGTGTGACACATCCACTGAAGCACCTCTGAACTCAGCAGGTTTGGGCAACATCTACAAATTTGCAGCTGTCTGAACAGATCGCTAGTCTGGGTTACCGTAACGAAATGGTACGTACCTCTGAGCGGCGACATACTGTAACACCAATAAGCTGGCGATGAAGACTACAGCGTAGGTGTACCTGGGACTCATTTCGAATGGCGCGATGACGATGGGCGGCGCCGTTGTCACTTCATCGTCAGCCCCTCCATGACGCTCCGCCCCCCGAAGACCGTGGGAACCCCAGCCCACCCTCTATATAGTCGCTGTGATGTCAACGGCAAAGACCATGACGTAGTATGAAGCACAATGCAGCTTACTCCAATGGGCATAATGGTAAATACGAGTTTTCTTTTGCAGCTCTGAAAGTTCCGGAAAGGCCTTGATTCGCACCAAAAAGCACAAGCAAGTCAAAGGTGTTTCGCATCACGATGTGCAGGTTGGCAAACCATTTTCGGATTCAGTCAACAGCTCCTCTTGAGTAGGCGTTTCCCATACGAGTAAGTTTCCAAAGATAATGCCTTTAAAATCTATTACTGTCATGCAGTCGTGTGCAAGAACAGATCATTCGAGAGGAAAATGGCAAGGGTATAAGGAACAGTTTGCGTGTAGCAGCACAAACTACTACATCCCTATAAACGGGCCTATAAAGTGGACTAAGAATTTCTTGGAATATGCTTCGAAATGGACGGAAGTGGTGTAGTGACAAGTGGCGCGCTCAACACGCGAGCGGTCCGGGGATCAAATCCTGAGTCGTGAGTCGCCCGGGCCAACCAAGCCTTCCATCCCTCCGGGGTCGGTTAATTGGTACCAGACTTGTCTGGGAGGATAAAAAACACTGACTTCAACATCGGCTGGCCCCCGCAAGTCATTGTATAGGCCACTTCGCATTCAAACGCCACTACGAATGTACAAATGGAAGTAGAATGCGTGCCGCATCCCAAAAAGGGATTGATCAACGGCAAATGCTTTATCCTTTTATCCTTTATGCTTTGGAATTCGGTGGGAACAACGATCTTGATATAACCCTCTTGCGATATTTCTTAAGCTTTCCTATTTATTCCTAGAATTCAACTTTCCTATTCGACTGGCCGATGCTCGGGTAGGAGATGAGAGCTGCGCATAGCCGCTGGCGATTGCGAGTAATCGTATGTAACTACATTAATTTTGTTGAAATCTCCCCATTTTTCAATAAAATATCGCCCTATTTCTTAGAATGCCCAGCTCACCAATTGCCACCCCTTTTCTCAAACACAAGCACGACTTCCTTTGTTGAACTTCGCCAAATGCAGTTGATTCTGTCTGCAGGACCGGTGCAACCATGCCTGAAGATGGAACGATGGTGGGAAGGAAGACGTCACACTGACAGATTGAGTCATATCTGTTCAGATGTGGTCAACTACAGAGATTTTTGATTTGTACCACCTTTATCCACGTTGTTCCGGGGGTACAGCGGGTTGAAGGTTAGCTGGTCACCTCAACATGTTGTATAAGCTCAAAATGCATCGAAATAGCTCTGCGTTTCTGTGTGCTCGCATGCGTGGACACCTTGAAAATTTATGAAACCTGAAGAGTTAACATTTCATATTTGATCACAATCAAAAACCTTACAACTATGTGATTGTGTGCGAAGAATTTTTGTTTGCAAAATGTGATGCTATTTATAAATGAAATGTGAATCTCTCTGCACACAGGACACTTACCACGAGTTTCACATCTGATATTAAGCTCTTTTTTCTCAGCCAATTATCCCATTGAATGTTGCAGAGCTTAGAATTCATAGAACATGTCGTAAAAAAAAGTTTCTTGTCAGTGAAAACTAATTATGCTTAGGTCATTCAGCATGGCAGGCGCTTTGTCTAGAACTTGCGCTGACGGTCATCGGGATTACATCGAAAGCGATGTACGTGTCGAAAAGGCTTTCGAGTAAAAATCGAAAACCTACTATATTCCGAAGGTGCCATGTAGCACACGTTCTGTTTTCAACAGGAATTGTTGTAATCTTCTTCTATGGGTGTCTTCACTAAGATGTAGCGTTACTTTTGATGGCTCGCATTTCATAGGCTTTGCTTGACTTCTCTGCTCTCTCTATCATCTCTACAGCCCGGTTGGATTTTTCGATTCGTTAACTATCACATAATTCTGGCTCACGTTTAAGAAGTTTGATCTCCGTTAATTGGCTATCCATGCATTCGTTTGTGTTTGGCATATTAATATGGTAAATGAATCTTTTCCTTGGTTTCTAACTACGCATTTTGTTTTCTATGATAGTTATTGTGCCGGTGTAAACTTCTGCGGGAACTTTATTTATTTTTCTATTTATTTGTAATGCTGCATTAGGCAGTCGTAGGAAACAACCAAGAGCATCGTAAAATTGGTGCAGTACACTTTTACGAACTTAAGCTCAACAATTCCTTCTTCACGGGGGGTTTGAAAAGTGAAAAGGCAGGAAAGACAGAAGTCCTTCTTGATTTAAGATTAATGAATGAAGGTCCAGCTCGACACTTGAAACTACAGGGGTGGCCAAAAAAAAGAGACACTTCGCCCATGGCGCACATCATCGAACTTTTCGTCGCACAGGGTGCCGGTGTTAATGAAAGTTTCACGGTGAAATATTCCTAAGGTGCTTCCCCGTGAACAGAAGCAGGCTCTCCTTCACTGTTCCCGCCGTCTTCGGAATAACGTCATCTACCCCACCGTCAAGCTCAACGAGGCATACCGTAATCGCTCCGGCCTGAAGCTGCTTCATAAGTTCTCCAATAGGTTGACTGCTGAATAGCTTCCGAGAGACATTAGCTGTGACTGGCGAAACCTCTTTTGACCAGCGTTTCAGAAACGTCGTAACGGTCTATGGTACCTCGTCGACCCCGTTGAGCTCATACTGTGAATCAAGTTTCCGTGTGAAACTGATGTCGTCGGTGTAGAAGGCTATCATGCAAGGTTTTGATAGAGTAGGAAGTGCTCTCCAATACAGAAATGGGGCAGTCAATTTGATTTTAGCAAAGTGTGAATAATGCTGTCTGAAATGTTGAGTCAAGTGTCTCTTTTTTCTGGCCACCCCTGTATATCGCATGTTGTTTCGTGGCGCTGCATATGAAATTCTCCGATCCACCTCTAGTTTTTGATTTGACCCTTTCATAACATTGCATCAACCTTGGCATCCAAACTTGGCATCTTGTTAGCCAAAGATAGACTTTTAAAAGCCCTATGTGGTATGGAATAGCAAACCAACGCATGGCCAGCCTCAAAGTAATCCAGAATTAATGAAGTTTTGTTCATTTGTTCAAAAACTCAGATTATGACCACGCATGCTTTCTAGCAATATTTCTTCAACTAGCAACTTCTTGAGGCTAGACTGACTGCATTCCATTCGGTGTCTATAGGAGCATTTTTTATATCAAATCCGCATCTAACAATGTGATTATTTCAGCATATAAAAATTTAAGCTGAAGTAAAACTTCGTGTGATAGCATGGAGAAAGTGCTTTGAACAGATTTCTAGTGACACACTTCCACAGGGCCGTGAAATCGTAACGTGCGTCAGGGACAACACAATAATGAAGAGAAACTCAATCCTGTACTCCATCCGCATGGTTGAAGTTGTATAAGGTTAATGAGAAGCTGAAATTTGTTGGATGCGCTCAACTTCATTGCAAGAATTTTGTTTTCAAACGTGTACATCCTTCCAAGTATTGAGCTGCCCGAGCTGTCATTTCGTCAAAGTTTGTAATAACGTCAAAGGACGTCACGTCACAGAAATTGCAAAGAACCCCATTCGAGGCCTAAGTTATTAAAAACATAGCCCACCATGCGCGACATGTAGTGTAATTTGATCAACAACTTTGGCATGTTTGAGTACGATTGGTGGTGTCTATGGTAATTAACCGGAAGAGGGGCTGGTTTCAGAAACATGGTATTACTACTAACCCGAATATTGAGGGTACTGACCAAGTGGCGTTCGCGCACGGGTCAAAAAACCGAACCAAGCCAGCCCGCACTGCTCAACGATGCCGTCTCTGGCATTCCTTGGCTGGCTTCTGTTACCAGACTTACCGAGGAGGAGAGAAAACTGTCTTGCGCATTTGTTGGTTAACACAAATTGTTGCGTAGGCCAAATCGCATCTAAACGCTACGACTTGTCCAAGTGTAGCAGATCCGTGGCGCTTGGGGAGATGACGATATCCCAATAACGGCCCCCTATAAGATTAATGCTTTCCAAGGATTCAGGAAATTTTGTTTGCATTCATTTATTTGTTTATTTATTCCTTATGCTCAAAGGCGCACCGTAACCGGAAAGAGAGGTTGATAAACTATGCTGAAGTATAAACAAACTTAAGGAAAAAACAAAACAAAGCGAAAAATAAGTAGGAAAGGTGACTAAGCGAGCAAGAATTGGACCTTCAGCAGCGAAATACAACATTGAGGGAACTAGAATACACTAATATCTAAAGTTAATGAACTCATTAAAAATGAAAAATACAGTGATTAGAGAGATAAATCTCAAAAAGAAGGAGGAGCCTATGGTAAGTAGTTCGTAATGCTGGTAAGGGGAACGGTAGTCACAAAAAGGACATATCAAAGTCTATCGAACTAGCAACGGCTCAGGTTTGGAACTGTGGCCAAAGACTAGCAGCATAGCAATCAAATCCCTTGAATTCAACGTGTTTTTTTTATTCCATTTTGTTTCCCTTTATTAAGGTTCCACATCGGATGTCGTTGTTTTGTTGTTGCTTTGTTGCGAGATCTTCTCATTCACAATAACCACTCGCCTTTCAAACTTCCGCTCCATGGGCTTATAGCCAAACATTCATTCCTGCCTCAAGCGCAACGATTTCGGGGATGTTGCCTCGAATTTACATTATTCGTGAAGGGAAGGGTTCTTCCCGGCCGAACACATCGTCATTTTTAGCTTTCTTTGCTGGACCGGGATATGTAGAGAACATTTTAAGCACAAACGAGCGTGATTTTGCAAATATTCAGTGATACTTAAATTTGTAGTCCGTAGGGATGAAGCGTGAGGCAAGGCTGCAAAATGCACGGAATTTCCACTTTCATGAGCTGAAAGCTTCAACGTCTGTATATGGTCGTTTTTAGTCCATACGCATTCTTTAGCGGCCTGGAATATTCAGGCCGTGTGCTTTATTTCACACACAATGCGTAAATACACATTGGTGTCTACAGAATGGAGTAGACCTCGAAAAGGACGTGCTTGCCGTTTCTCCTTTACAGGCGTTTTTGAGCATGGATATCCATTTACGCGACAAACTAGAAAATTCTGTTCGCTGCTCATCTGAGCAAAATGGCAACCATGCATGGTAGGGGGGAGGGGACACTGTATTGGAGATTTCGTTACAAATGCTTGACCCTGTCACTTGAGGTAAAATAGAAAGCACACATATCGAATTGCCAGAACATAGATCACCGATTACAATAATTCAATTGCAATCAGTCTACATATCTTCTCCCAATCCCGTAACAAAATACATATCACCTTAATATATGTAGTGTCATCAATTCAATTTTTTCGAAAAGCTTCACTGAAATTCCCGACGACAGTCGAGAAGTTGGGCACATTCAAATCGGGCATATGTATCTTGCGAGTGGAAAAGCCGTGCGAAATTAAGAAAAACTTGCTCACTGGGATTAGTTTTGCAGAACTGATTTACATGGTGAAGGAAAAACATTCCAGAAAATTTGCACCCGAATATTGAAAGGCTTGGTGCACGTCATCTATATTTCTTCCTTCGGGTCGCAACAACGCTTTCATACATTAACATTTCATGTACAGGACTTTGTGAAGGGATTGGTTAGGAGGGGGTCGTAGTGAGGACTCTGAGGGCCGCGCTGAAGCCAGTTTCTAGAATTCATGTGGTTCATCATGAACGCCAACCTAATGGTGTTCACTGAAGGGTAAGATCTACGCTACCGATGTCAAAAAGTTCGGGTTCACTAAAGGATGTGTGGTGCTAATTTATCTTTGGTAAAACATTTTTGTATTTTATACAAGGATCACATGATCTGACGACTGTTACGTAGCTGTGGTGCGTTTCCAAAGCTTCACTATTACACAGATGTGCAATAGCTGTTCAATGCTCTTCAAATAAATAGATTAGTTGAATATTGAAACTGTAATATGTTTTTGAACATCCAAACAACGTATATCGTTCGGCAGAAATTGAGTTTCTTCATTTGGGCGACCACAGAATTGAAGTTCTTGAAAAAAGGTGGTTCTGACTCGGTAAAAGGAAACGGCGGATCAACGATTACAAAAAATTAGGTTTATTTCGTTCAAAATCTGATGAATCACTGCTGCTACTCGCAAAGCTTGCCAAATGTTCCTGTTCTCAATATGGTTTGCTTTTTCGCTGTAAAAAACAGCCTAGAGCATGCAATCAGACTGCCACACAAAGCAAGAGCAGGTAAGAGTGGATAAAGTCCATCGATGCCATTCATCCAGTGTAATGGAGAGACTGCTTCACCTAAAACCTCAGGGCTGTTCTGAGCACATATGAGTCGAAAAGCCCAAAGAACTACTTCCATATACCTATCTTCTCGAATGAATTCGACACCACTCAAAGAATGTGATAGATGCCAAATCTCGCAAAGAACATTCAAAGATCTGTCGTCATGCGCTGCATCGTTGCTTTGAATTTATTTCCACATGAAGGCATCCTCGTCAAGGCATTATGACTTCAAGGTTCTGAGAGAACAAACGATCCTGTAGAGGCGCGCGCCACAGAACACAAAGAAGCTGTAATTTCTAATTTGAATTGCCAATAGAAATGCTCATGACCAGGAAACCAATCCAATTTTGAATTTTAAACAGAACTGATGTCTTTTGTCAAAAAATTGTATCCAAAACTAGTTTTTGAAGGCACCAGAAGATTAGCGCCCTCACTATCAAGACCCCTACTGGAGCCTGTTCTTCTCCCGTTCATCTCTATTGAATTATTCTGAAGCGGTCCAACTCCGTTGGTTTTTTGACCGCTTCCCCGAACGAGTGCTGCATTCAGAAGGCACTTCGACTTGAACCACTTTGAAGCCTTATGCAGCAGAAATATGGGCTCAGTGAGAGGACGAAGAGAGACACTAAAGGTGGCGTAGTTCTGTCACTCAGCAAACTGAATTGTAAGTGCTTGAAAGTCTTTGGGGATGACAGCAATAAACCGAGAATTTTTTTGAAGCTATTCCATTTGTTATGCTGTTTAACTCGAATCGCAACGAAATTCAGAATAATCGATACCAAGGAGATCCGCTCACAAGGCACGGTTCTAGGATGAGAAGCTCATAGTTGGATCACCGGAGGCGTGACCAGGGTCGAGCGCGCGTTGAGGAATCCTCGACACGTGAACAGGGCGGGGGTCGTACTGCCCCGCTGAGAAGAAGAGATAGAGCCGGAGTGATGCAGTAGGATCATCATTTAGACGACAAACATCAAGTAACGAATCGATGCACGTTTTCCAACGGATATTTTGTCCTTCGAATGAGTCCTTCAGTGGAGGGATGTGAAGCACACGGCGCGTCCCAGAGTGGGTCCATTCATTGCGCGCGCTCAACGCGGCTTTCTAAGAGAAAATCTCGACAGGAAAAACAAGAAGATTCCAAAAGGGTCCGTGCGAATTGGAGGGAGGAGCCCATTATTCAACAAGAAATGCAGCCTTCGGCGTCAAATTCAGAAAATATAAGCGCTAAAGTTAAGAGGCAGGGATAGCAGAGTGATTAAAAGGTTAGACTCATGTCTGTACCACTGGAAATCGCGAGTTCGATCCCTGCCGAGGTTAACCATTGCCTTGCAAAAATTGCAAGAATGGTTCTAGTACAAGCGTCAGGCCCAGGTTGACAGGCCGGCTGGGAGGCCGCCCCCGTCACACCAACCATGCACAAAAATCGCAAAAGAATCAGTGTTAATGCTAGGACGTCACCCGGAAGTGGCGCGCAGAACAAGGGTCAACCGCCCGTCGCGCAAAGAACGACGAGGGGGTCGTATTCAGCCGAACGAAAAGGGAGGGGGTCGTATCCAGAGACTGGGCTGCAAGACGGCTTGAAAAGTGAGTGCGGGAGTTCAGGAGTGCACTTTCGCCCTCTAATGTTCTCCAGGAGCTTTGCACGCTGTCGGAGAATCACACATACAAGAGCTTCATGGGAGCATTAGAGCATGCAGGGCATTATAAGTCTCACTATCAGCCATTATTATCCTTAATCGAGCTATCCGGACGGCGCTTTTGCTTCGCATCATAGATCATGAGTACAATAGTCAAAAACTTTGTTGCAGTGTAGTGCAAAAACATGGTCTGTTTTCGATGATCGAACATTCCTGAAATCCCGAGGAGAACCAGGTGTAGAGCACTTTATGGGAAAGTGAAACAAGAGTGCCATATAACAGTACAATGCAACTCAATCAGGATACTAACACCTTCTTTAGGAAAACGGAAGATTTTCAAATGCGAGTGCGACTTCTGTCCACAGACAGGTGCACGGCGTATAACCAAGCAGGCGTTTTCCTATAAAAACGCCTTCTCTGTCAGTGGCCGTGAGCACGAATTTTCAGACGAATTTTCTGATGAGAATTTCGACGCTTTCAAATAAAATCTAAGCGGAACAAAGTGTAGCGAATTTTGAATTGAATTCTAGGGACCCCTCATGAAAATTGAGGCAGAAGAAAGAATTTCAAAAATTTTTACACTAGTTATGAAGTACTCTTCGACTGGATTCCAACAATCTTACCGCTTCTCATCACACTAATTTTGAACGAAGTTATGGGCCTTCGAAGGCATAGTCGCGGTCCAGGAGAATGGCTTGAAAAAAATCAAGGTGGAAAAAAAGGAACAACGGTACTATTTTTTGAGCGAGTGATTATTCTGAAAAGTTTTAGCACTTATTCGAAAGCTCTAGTCCTCTAGTTCCTAATTAGCCTTAGACATATGCAAAAAGTTGATTATGAAGAATGTTATTAACGTTTGAACGTAGGAAACTCGCGCCTTCTCAAAAATCGGACAATAAACCCCCCACAAACGGAACAACGGGACTATTTTTTCGAGAGTGTGATCGTTGGAAAAAAGTCAGGCACTTGTATGAAAGCGGTCATCTTCTAGTTTCTAACTAGCCTTAGACATCTGCAAAAAGTTGGGTATGAAGAGAGTTATGAATGTTTGAATGTCGAAAACTCGCGTGTGCACAAAAATCGGAATAACGGGACGATTTTTTGAAATATTGAACATCCACAACATCTCAAATACTACTCATCGTCAGGGAGAAAACTATTTGTATTTTCAAAATTTTGGTGTCCGGTTTCATGAGACCGCTTATGAAAGAAAATGTAACCTTCTGAATGGAGGGGTTTGCATTGCAACGTAATTGCTACAAGATTTAGTTTTTCAGATTATAAAATAGGGAAAATTGAGAGATTGAAAAAAGATTTGGTAGGTTTCTGAAAGTAGATATCTTCGTGAATATTATCATGTATTGATTTATGCGAAAAATTGGAAAATCCTTCTATTTAATTAATAAAACTTCATGTTGCATCGATTCCCTGCTCTGAGCGAGATAAAGCGCGCGGATTGACCACGGTCCACCACTTCTCCATGTTGGTGACTGCCCACACATCATTGATGAGCATTAAATTATGTGAAAGACATAATAGTTAGTATGGGTGGGGGGTCGTACCGATACACCCCGAAAAGGAAGGAGCTCGTAAAGTTTTGGAATTTGTTCAACGCAGGGTTGACCATGCGCAGAACCCCCGCCCGAGTTCTGGTCAGTATGCGAGGGCTACCGAGAAGTGAACGGCCTCGGCCAAAGAAGCTAGTTCGAATTGGGACTGTGAACGTAGGATTACTCAGCGGGAAGTTCTGAGGGATTGCTGATCTGATGATGCGAAGGACTATCCAAGCCCTATGCCTTCAGGAGACGCGATGGAAAGGAGAGAGAGAGTGCCTCCTAAAAACTCTTTGCCAAGCTTTTGGCCAGTATAGGAGCATGTTTCAGAGTAAGCATTGCCATGCGTAGTGCTCAGACACTCTATTGGGGCCAGGTTCAGACTTCCGAAGGATCATAATGAATGGCGGTGACTGCAGCGTGATCAGTGTCTTCGGCGAAGAGTGTTCTTTCTGTTCGTCCCATTGTGCGTTTTTGTCAGTAGCCTTTCGTAGTATACTGCAGCAGTTCCTCCCACGTATGTTACAAATTTCGTCAGGTAATGTTTCTAAGAAGTGATTTTCATGCAGAAGTCGGTTTCTTCTTTAAATTTCCCATTACTGTGTATTTTTAGAAAATGGATTCAAAGAACGGTTTCATGACCATCAGGTGCATTGTAGTGCTTGAGCATTATAGTGCTTTCCTGAAGGTTTCTCATTGATTTGAAGCATGACTTCCCTCTCCTCATTCCCTGATCATGTACTACAATCATATCAATACAGCTTTCCTCTTCCCTAACACGAGGATGGTATCTCGTAATATCTTCACATCGTTCCCTGCAGTACCTACTGCACAGTTTATTGCAAGTAATCACGCTCTTATTCGAGCGAGTTGCTAGCGGCACTGACCACTGGTCATCCTTTCGACGCGCCTACCGTACATAGCTGTGGCACTGCTGTAACGTCACCAGCGCGCGCTCGCCGATGAGCCTTTCTCTCCTCTAGGAACTGGAAAGACTCAGAGGTATGCTTTTCTTCTTGGCAAAATAAAGAGAGTGAACACGATTTACGAAGAATTAAGAAGAAAGTTGTTATCGTACCGTATCGTTGTAGGATGGGAGAAAAAGCCATGAATGAGAAATTCATCTCACGAAAAATTCTCGAGTATGAATAAATTCTAAGTAAATTTCAAATTATTGCAAACTCACAGCTTAACATAACAATTGAGCGCTTGATAAAACAGTAGGGAGATTCGACCAGGGTGAGTATTGCTTGAGGATTCCTCAACGGTACATCGAGGGTTGTTCTGTTATCCCTTACGTTCTCGCGCGCGGATATTCACTCTCGCCACCCGCGAGCCGTCTGTGCTCCCCGCTATCGGCTCTTCTTGCACAGCAGAGAGCGATGGTCGAGGAATTCCTACCGTCATTCACCCTAATTAGACGCTTTTTTTCACAACTCTCAGTAGCTGTTGAAACCTCAACAGGGCTCAAGTGTGGAATCACTCCCTGGCTATTTGGATAGCGACCCAACTTTTCTTCAAATTTGCCGATATCATCCATACTACAAGCTCTTCTTTATGCCAAAGATGTTCCTACACTTTTCCATAGTGGTTTGATGAAGCTGAGGTCATGTATCTGAATTGATCACTTCATGAGGAGCACTCCATGTTGTCGAAACCTTTCCCTCACAGCTCCTTTTGGTCGCTCTCTTATAGGAGGCGAGATTGGGAAAAATTGGTACCAGAAGACTGGTACTAGAAGTGCCAGACATGTGGATACACAACACGAACTCAGCTGTAAACTATCGCCTTTACAAACTGAACCCAACACCAGGCTGCGGAACTTGAGAAGTTATCCGACGGTAAAGTTGTCGGCGATGGTATGAGCTTACGGACATCTAAACCAGGGTACCCACTGAAATGGGAAAACGTCATCTGAGCGACGAGAGTAAATTTAAAGGACGAATTCGCGATCAGAGGGAAAATCGAGTTAGGAAGAATTCACCTGGTCGAGGGACCCGCGGAGCTTCCAAGTGTGCGAACTGAAGCACAATTTGCACAGGAGGAGTTGAAATCGTTGACTATGAGGTTTAATCCGCCGCGGCTGGTCAGTGCACGCCCACCGATCATCTGATCACTCGCCGCAGGCCTATACGTGGCGAGTGATTAGATAGGTGAGAGAGCGTAGTGTTGGAGAGGGCACAGCGATGATAGCTCAAATTAACGGGCAAGAAAGTGGTCCCATTTCTCAGGTTCTGGACCGTTTCTCATTGTTTTTCCTTCGTTAGTGTACCACTCACCATCGCTAGGTTAATTTGAAATGAGTTGCCTTTTCAGCGTGAATTCGTCCTTTAAGATGTTTGGCAAAGACTGCAATAGGCGCGGGGTCTTGAAGGAAATCGTCGATATCCGAAGTATCACCTGCCATGGTAAAACTAGGAGCGAGCGTGCCCAGATAAATTCTAGAGAAAAGCGCTTATCCACATGTAGGACAACTGTACGCTTCTGTGGTCTTCTTGCAGTAGAGCGACGAAAAGCATCGCACTTGTACTGCGAAGAGGTGCTTTCGACAGCATGGAGGGCTTAACGGAAGGGCCAATTCAGATACATTTTCATCGAAACAACATGAAAAAAAGCGGAAAAACCTTCGGCAGGAAAAAGGAGAAACTCGTCAAATTCGTGGAAAAATTGCGGAGCTTGTCTCAGTAGACAGTGTATATATTAGCAGATTCCTGACTTAGGCTTTGATGAGAGTTCAACAAGATCGCTAACAAAGTATTGGATGCTTAATGTTTTCTATCACGCTCTTGTTTGGAGACAATTCTAGATTGTTGGATTCTGAAGAAAGTTGGATAGAGCAACATTCGCGTCAAGCCATCTTCTCTCTCAGTGATCTTCGCACATTCAGACAAACAGTGTGCTTCCTTTGAAACAAAAACACGGTTCCGAATTTTTTTTAGCTGAAAAAGAAAACGAACCAGTGTAATTATCTATTGAGTTTTTTTTTGTTCTGCTGTGAGATTATGTGAGATTATTTGCCATCAATCATGAATCATAAGGAAGCTAGAGGAACACTATAGCAAAACAAAGAGAGCTAGTTATAGCTAGCTATAGCACTTCTCATCACTAATAGTAATATGCCATTTTCTTCGATACATGGCCCCTGTTTGAGAAGCTTATCCTGTCACGCAGGTCATGTCAGCCATCTACCGTTAAATGGCGCTACTCACCAGTGAGTAGTTAATAACACTTGACTACTTTATTATCGTGGCGCCTTTGAGAGAATGAAGCAAGCAAATATTGTGACATCTACAGTGCGTTTCAAAAGTATGTGCACACCCTAAAAATTCACGTTTGAAAGGGAACCATGCAAGGAGAAGCAAAAAAAAAAAAAAAAAAAAAAAAAAAAAAAAAAAAAAAAAATAAATAAAAAAAAAAAAAAAAAAAAAAAAAAAAAACCATGAAGGTTCTGCTATGAAATCCATTCTCAATCGATTTCTCGTGTTCGTAACCTAATCAGGTGGAAGTGCAAAGCCAGAATAATATCGCTTCCACTTTCGGAAATTTTTCGGATGAAATTTTTCTCGTGTTTCAAAAAGTATTGTGCACACTTAAGATGTATTTAGATTGGCGCGCCGATTTCAATCCGACTTTGCGTATGTTCCCAATTTCGCTCTCATGTCCATTCGCCGCCATTACTTCATTCCTGATGATGAGCAGGCTCAGATTAGCGGTTCTGCATGATAAGAACGTTCATCTAGAAATTCGCACGTAAAACTTGCGTTCTTCCTCGTGCTTATTCATTCGAAGATTATCTGGCACCCGATAGATTATGAGTCAGCACACACTCCGCGTCCATCACGATCCTTTGACTTGCTAAGCAAAACAAAAGAGTAGCCCACATTCCTTGGCGATCTTCATTGACCAGTCGAGCTCAGATTTTTTATTCCGGCCTCTGGAAAATGGACGCTAAAGCCGAATGAATACACCACTCGACAGACGCTGAGAAAGGCTACTCACTTCAATGCCCAGCCCTAGTTAGCCACATTGGAGTCCGCTCATACAGACATGGCAACACGGGATAGGATACCGGGCGAAGACACGGTTTTTTTGGGAATATCATATTTTCAAAACAAGCAACTTTTATGGACTTTCTATCGTCAGGTAATCTTAATTCCTGGAAAGAGTTTGATCTTGACGGGCCAGGTGGATTTCGCTACTACTGGAGAGGCTTGGCCGTAAGTGCTCGTGCTCTCGAGGAATTTCGGAAGAGGCCCGTTGATGGGTCTGCGGCGGTTCCGCAATCAGCGGAAATTCAGAAGTTGCTGTTCCCTTGCGTATTAACTGTAAAGAATACCAAGCAGTGCTCCAGTGTCCCTTGTTGCCCTTCCTTAGCGAAGCGGAGCGAAAACTGAATTTTTAGCAACAGGACCACGTGTCTTTCGATACTTCGCAATCTACCAAAGAATGGCCTTGAACAAATGGTGCTGAAGCGATAGATTGGCTTGTGTGTCCTCCTTACTGTAACCCTATAAGGAGCCCTTGGTCAAGGCGTTAACTTTAGCAACCGGCAGTATAATACCGCGGATGAACTGAAGGCGGCGGTAGAGGCTATTTGGGCCGACAGCTACGAAACAGCTATGCCAAAGTGGTTCAGATAATGCCGGACAGGATGTTTGAGCTAATTAGAAACTCTAGACGCACCACTGTTTTCTAATCTCAGCTATGTTTTTGTCTTTTGTTGGGTGTGCGCATACTTTTGAAACAAAGTAAGAAAAATCCATCCAAAAATTTTTTTCGAAAGTGAAGCGATATTATCTGCTTTGCTTCTATTGATAGGTTATCGACTACGAGAAATCGATTGAGAAGGATTTCATAGCACGAAACCTCATGGTTCCCTTTCAAACGTGAATTTTGAGGGTGTGCACATACTTTTGAAACGCACTGTATTGAAATTCAGCAACCACGACGAAAATGTCAAACAACTTCTAGCGAAGAAGGCCGCATACCATGGCGATCATCAAGGGTTCAAAATGTATGAGCTGAGTAGTGTCTACAATAAGTGGCTCATGAATGAATCGCCGCAGACGAATTTACTTGAAGAGGTTTATTCTCTTTCTGTAAAAAGGGACATAAATTTTACTGTGATTAAGAGTTTCTTTAAAACTGCACTTTGGACGTAAAATACTTTCTGTCTGATTTCGGTGTGCTTATAGGCATCGAGAAATTGTTGCCTCTTTTTTCTCGACAAACCGACATGACGTCTAAGCTCCAATCATTAGCCCTAAACATAATGATTGGAAGATCATAGTAGACCACTGTTTTTTGTTAGGGAACCTCGATGATACATAAAGTGTTACCTCTACCCAAACCTGTGCGCACCTGATGTTAAAGCTCTGGCTTAAGTACTTCTGCTGTGGAGCTTGCTTACCAGATAATGGTAGCCAGAACGGAGTGTGAAGTCTTGTAGTCTAAGTTTTTGTGTAAAAAGTAGTGAGTCAAACGACCACTTATTACGATTCTGTAAGACAGGAGTACAGTGTTGATGCGCAAAGCCGAGAACAACGAAAAACGAACTGGTCCGATGTTGCACTTCACACAAGTGTCGCCTGCTTCCCAGATTTCGAGTAAATGACCCAACGTGAGTGTTTGGCAGTTTATCGATACGTCACAGCTCTACCATTTCAAGCACTGTTACTGGAGTTACGGATATTCTTTATCCTATCGAAAGAACCGGCGATAAGAACGAATACCGTGGAAATGTGAATTTAGGGGTGCCA
Organism: Ostertagia ostertagi; assembly: GCA_036418205.1. Taxonomy (NCBI): domain Eukaryota; kingdom Metazoa; phylum Nematoda; class Chromadorea; order Rhabditida; family Trichostrongylidae; genus Ostertagia; species Ostertagia ostertagi. Next base: position 20,727 of record MU868688.1, on the reverse strand, counting down.
AACGATCTGTCTGTGAAAAAGGAATGAGCAAAGTGATCAAAGGGTGCTTCGGTGGCCGTTACAATAGCTTTTCATTCGTAATCATTAGCATTAGGCTGGTCCATACTAATTTCTTCAACAAATTTGTTACTGCTGGTTTTTTTTTGAAAATTGCAATGTAAGGCAATTTCTTTGGAAATTCCGCAAAATGCTTGCTGACTTAGCGTTCCTTTTTCAGTTTTAGTCAACCAACCAGATAATTGTCTAGCTACTTGTTGTAGCCATTTCAAGAAACAAAAAGTTATAAGCTTTTCGTGACCTTGTTTTTCACGAGTTTTGTGATCTTCCCAAGTCAGGCTATCTAAGGATTGACTAAGAGATAAAGAGGTCGCGGTCCTCAATCCACGGTGCACCGGCGCGAGCACTCTGCTCAGCACTGATTTTTTATTTGGAGATGATCCAGATAGCAATCATCCTGTTAATCACGATGGCGTACCTTGCGCTATTGAAAAATGATAGATTTTGATTAGATACTTACTTCAGGAGAGCGTAAGGTGTCAGTATTCGATTCAGTACTTTTGTTTTTCTTTCTCATCGTCGGTTATTTGCCAAGCTTCTAATGTGAAAGTAACAGCATAGATATCTTCAAAGGCTTAAAAAGATTCGGAAAATAGAGCTTGGAAACATATGCCTTGACTCCCCAATTATCTCCAAGTACGATCAAGTTCGAGTGGACGTCTTTGACTTGATGATTCCTTGGATTACTTATCTATCATACTTGCGGTGATTTGGAGGAGATGCAGTGTGCTCCTAACAACGTCGAGGCAGAAGTAAAAACCCAACTACAACATCAACGAAAGTGCAGTCAGTTAATTGTAGGAATCGTGGACCAATAGGAGAGTTATTTCTTAATCATTATCACAACATGAACTCGTACTGCACAAGAATCATCCATATGCGGAACTATACGTATGGTTCTTTTGTGCAGTACATGGAAGTAAAATTTCTAGGCGAGGCAGCTTGATATGACAGCAGAGTCAACCCTGCGTTGCGCAGTTTTCAACGGCCACGTTGCGCAGTTTCGCCCGATTAAGACCACGTTCTCTCGCGCTAACATTCACACTCGCATGCTGAGCCGTCTGCGTCTCCGCCCATACGGCGTGCGTTGAGAATCTCTCAACGTGCCGTTGCGAACTGCGCAACGCAGGGTTGACTCTGTATGACAGGCCCCCAATGAAGAAAATCACGCAACACGTCTGCGGTATGATATTTCTGGATAGCGTTGGGTACTATTCTGCACCTTATAGCATCATTAGTAGGATGCTCTCTACCTCGGATGCGCAACATATCCTCTGAAAAGTTCCTCTATTCTCCATGACACTCTACCCATCTTTATTTTTTATGGACAGGTTATCGCGAGTTTATTCTTTGGGATATATTCCACGGTACTTAGCCGATATTAGAAAAAATTCAAACAAAACAAGATGCTGGTAGCTCTTCTCTCTACGCTGTAAAACGTTATGTAGACCCATGCGGGAAGATGGAACGTTGCTTATCTGAAGAAGACTTAGTACAATTCACTGGTTACTAGCTGCCGTCTCGCCTTCCTCTACAGAGGTAGCCAAAAAAGACACTTCACATCTCACACAGCATTAATCACACTTTTCTGAAATCAAATCGACTCCCTCCAACTCAGTATTAAAGAGCACATTCTAATCTATCTGAAATTTACATGACAGTCTTCTATATCGAAGACGTCAGAAGATTTTCCCACGGAAACATAGTTCACGTACGATCTCAACGAGGTCGTCGAGGTACCATGGACCAGTACGAGGTCCCTGAAATGTGGTCAAAAGCGGGTTTGCATAGTCACAGCTAATGTCTCTAGGAAGCTATTCAGCAGTTGAGCTTGATCTTAAAGATCTCGCTGGCACGTCCTAAAACTAATGTGCGTGCGAAGAGCTTCACCTTCAGAGCCGGCAATGAATATTTGAAGTTGACGAAAAATATACCTGCCCCTCTATCGCTGCCGCAATTTAAGCGCTTGGTGATCGAAGATCTACTACGAAATGGTGTATCCTGAATTTTTTTAGAGACTGGCTAGCAAATATGTTACTGTTGCTTATAACCCAATGAAGAAATTATGTAGCAGATTCAGGCCGGAGCGGTTACGATAAGCCTCATTAAGCTCGACGGTGGCTGCAGATGACGCTGTACTCTGAAGACGGCGGCGCAGTGAAGGAGGGCCTGCTTCTGTTTACGGGGGAATACCTAAGGACTATTCCGCCGTAAAACCTTCATTGAGATCGGCTCCCTGTGCTACGAAAAGTTCGATGATGTGCGCCATGGGCAAGTGTCTTTTTTTTGGCCACCCCTGTAATTGCACTGCTGCAACACTACCCGTTTACAAGTAGATATTCCTCCGTGAAAAATAATAAGTGAGACGATTTCACGAAGAGCCACCCAGAGGGTTGTCATTTCTTTAGTCAATTATTCCTGGCTCATAACTGAGTGTAGTTATACTTGCAGGAAACAAGTAATATTATGACCATTTCTTAACTAGGCAACGGATATACGTCAACGTGCTTGTGTACTGCAGATGCAAATCTTGCTAATGATAAAAGAAATGAGATAAAATTTTCTGAGCCTCCTTGATCGCAATCAAACAAGTCTTGTTATTATTCTTCAGCGTTTGTCCCTTGTGGACGGAGTTTTAAATAAATAGCATTATAAACTATTTTTTTGAATATCTTTGTCGCGGTGTCGTATTCGCGCACACCAAAATCATGAACCAGCTGAGGATAAGAGCACTGCAGATAGTCTACGTCACTGTTCAATAGCCAGATCCACGCATTCTGCTCCTAATTGAAACAAACGAGGCATTTGAAAGGATTTGGACCATGCGATGGGTCACTGGGGCCAGTCATATTCATGCCAGTATTTTCATTCTCCCAAATGGCTCTGGTGATCAAGAAACTTTGAAGGAATGGAAGACCTTCTGGCAACATTTGATTCATAATCTATGCCACGAATTGCACTCATGGTAAGGTTAGTGCCCGCCTATTCCAACCTTTTCCCGTTTGTCCAACAAGAAATCGGGCTACAATGAAATGTAATAGTAGTACAGTAGTATTCATCAGCCAAAGAGTATCACAAATTTTTCGGAACTGTTGATGCGCACCAATAAAGTGAACCTGCAACAAAGTTCACTACGATGTAACGGGCCGATTTTTGGCCTGGAAATCACACATAATCTGCCAATTATAGGACAGGGGATTATTCACACTCCCTATACCGTATAAAAGTGAGCTTTATAGTTAGTTTAACAGTTACCTCTATCCTTTTATATCCTACAGTTACTCCATAGTCTAGTTGAACAAGCGCTTTGGGCAACTTTCCAATGGTTTCCTCGACAATGTACAGCGTAGATTTTGACAATGGTTTCCTCGACAATGTACAACGTAGATTTTGAAAGCATAGAAGGCAAAAATATACGCAGTTTTGGTTTTTGGCTAGCTTTCGTGGATTTTGCTCGAACACCGAAAATTAATGTTTCGAAACCCTTTATTCTTCATTGAACAAGCATATCAATGCCGACTTTAAGAAGGTTCGGAGATTGGGGAATCCTCATTGCAAAAGAATAAAAAACAATTTGCAAAAGTAGCTAGCCCCTTTACGGGCTTTCGGCTTCTTGTCAAGCCTGAAATAAAATAAAAATTAGATTTATAAGTCGTAACATATTGAAACTATATGTAGGTAACATGTTGAAACTATGTTAGTTGATTAACCTGCCGCCAGTTACATGTGAGAAATTTTGTGAGATTATTGCCTACTTAGGCATACTCATTGATTTTTTAAACTGACGCGTTTTTTCTTATCTAGCTCTTGATTCTTCTAACCCTTTTTGAAGCTCCTTCCAGAACGACTGAGTTAAGTTTCTGATAGGCAGTTGGCTTCACAAACCCATTAAAGGCTGCCATGCTTTCGACAATACAGTTGGCAGAGACACGGTCATGTCTTGCTGGAGACAAAGAGTTTGCAAGTGCTGTGCGTAGTGGTAGATAGCACCACGATTTGTGGAATCTCCCTTTTCATGCCTGTATTCATCACTTCTTGAAGTGGACCCACTGTACACCTGAGCTGCTCGTGGCACTAGAATTCATGACGTCTGACCGCAGGCACTCGCGCACTCAAGAAAATGCTCAGACTCGGGGTATAAATTCCCAAAATTAAAACATTGCGCATGCGATTGTGGTAGTGTCCTGAAAAAAAAATAGTACCACTTCACAATGAAGTGATGAGCGTGTACGGGTTAACTTCAGAAGAATTGCATCCACTGCGCAATACCTATTCATAAGAACTTTGCTTTTCTGTCTGGGTACGACCCCAAGCAGCGCGCCTCTCGCGTCTTGCCAGAGTAGTGTCGACAGCATGGCATGCCTTCAATGAAATGATTAGGCCAGTTGCTAAACAGAGACTTCATCAAGTCACTCTGGAAGGAGATGTTATGATGGTCATCGTCTAAGCTCATTTGTATAATCGGTCTTTATGTTGTAAATGCTCAACCCTTACTTCAGATGTACACTCAACTCATCACTGTTGCTGTCGTCGCAATCTTGGCCATTCGCCCGTCCTCCGCTCAGACACCAAAAGCCAAGTTTGACTCGAAAGTGAAATCCTTGGGTGTAACATTTTACACGGTGGCTGAAATCGGAAAGGTTTGTCAAGTCCTTCGCTTCCGATTCACATATATATCATCAAAATTCACTTTTTTTTACTCAGCTCACTGACTGTATCGATGATTCCTTCTATGATATTGCCAGCATGCAAAAAATCAAAGAAAGTGAGCACAGTTTGAAGACATTTCCTTTGGCATTTCTTCCTTTCTTCGATCTGCTGTCTGTAGACGTTTTGACGTACAAATTTGCTGAACTTCAGAGGCACTGTCATGCGCAATTGGCAACACAGTCGTCTCAAAGTATCTCACTCTGATGAAATTGATGACAAACAGTAAGTTTTTTGAATGCTTTTCTGCTGATTACTGTGGAGCCTGTTGCAGCCTGACCAGCAGAATGGCCGGATAACTACTCACCCAAACTGTGACGACCCTTCCACTACTGAAAGACCATTGACACTACTTGGCTCCATTACCATCAGTCTCGGGGGAGGGGTGGTCCCCGAAGATCCGAAGACTAGAAGACCCTTCCATCTTAGCATCCCCGGCTGCCCTCACTTCTGTTTCTAAAGCATTTTTTATAGTTGATTCTTAAACCAGTCGGCACATTTCAACGTCCGTCTACATTTCCTTCCTTGTTGTTGAGAGAGGGTAAATATGTCTTAAGGGCAAACCAAACAGTTAAAAGCAGCTCTTCTCTCCGTAAGCGGAAACGGGAACCCCAAGCTCCATCAGCTGAAAACCTTTGAAAATCTCAAATACGTTCCAGCTCGTTGAACTTGCTTTGACGGACGGTCATTCGAATCTTCCTTTTTTGGAAAGATAACTCACAGTCATATCAAAATTGTTAGTGGAGCAGGAACGCTTGTATTGGAGTTAGCCTCACTTTTGCAGCTTGAATCGCTGAGAACTAAGAACGCTCAAAAAATACCTTACCGGGAAAGGCTCCCAAATTCCTGAACTTTGATTGGAGACCTGGATAAATCGGTCCAGTCAGGAATGCTGGTTACAAATATGGAGACCAAAACTGTAAAGCAAATGTGCTTGTTTTGCATTACAAACAGCTACTTTCATCAGAATTCCTAATCGCGTTGGATTTATAGACGATTTGTTTCAGTGGATAACTGCATGAAGCCGGAGAAACAAACTACTTTGAATCTTATTGACAAAGTAACTCCTGCTGGCTTCGCTGTTGTTGAGCAAGTGTACAATAAGGTAATGTCATTGAACAGCCTTTCATATTACTCGCGAACACTTTTGCGGCGAGTTCTGCCATTCGAAAACGCCTTGGGGTTCTCAAATGTTAATTTGTAGGCGGGGGTCACATTGTGTTTGTCAAAAGATTGGAAATCAAGCCATGTGCCAAGCTTTAGGGGAATTTTGCCACCTTGTAAAGAATACTGTCCAACTTCAATGGTTCTGTCTGTGCTCATAGAGCTACGCCTGCTGCATACCGCGTAACAGGCAGCGCTACGTTCTCTTCGTCCCGTTTCGCCTTTGCGATGTTTTGTTGGGCCTGGTAGTGATCGGATCGCTGCTGTGGCTCATGGCTTATTGCGATGAATCCGTTCTACATTGTACTCCACGGTCCGAACAAAAAAACGGTTTTCTCCAATGTATGAAAGAAAATAGTAGAAGGGCAGACGGCTCTGCCAAATCATGATATTTACGGCACTTCCTTACCGACATTTAAACATCTTTCAACCCATACCTTGTGACTTGGAACCACAAGCCCCTGTACGTAGTGTTCGATATCCAATGACCATCCTCACCACCTCTTCGAGGCTCTAGCATCCTCACACAACCTTTCCAAACTATCACTGCATAGAAAATTTTTTGTGAGTGCGAACTCGAAACAATAGTTCATATCATAAGCTGATTTCGTGCTTTTTGCCCTAATTCAGTCAGAGAAAGAACTGCGGACTCGCTTGTTGAACATGTTGTACACAAGGCCTTGAAAAAGTGGGTGGAATGGTTGTTGAGCAGAACAAACAGCAATTTCGGATAGAGCAATAATCACGCTTCCTAATGAAATGCAATATGTTACCTTCTATTGAAAATTTAGTAATATAATGCCTTCCTACATGTAGTATCGAAAACGGCTAGAAGCTGGGCACACTGCCCAGCAAATTCCATATGACTTGCTTTACTGTGTTCTCAAGAGTAGCTCGCTTCGACTTCCAACAGTTCGCTGACAGGATACGATTTGTAAGGTTTCTACTTGTGCACAACTTCGCCATGAAGCTGGCAGTTCTGCCTCAATAAGACCCAGTACTTTGGTGTGCCTTTGACTACGGTAGTGGTACACATGCGTACCAATAGTAGTCGAAGAGTTAAAGACAAAGTTTGGGCTCAGACCCACTTAATGAAACTTTACGGTGGCTATAAGCGCTAGGTACGCAGCTGTAGAGGTCGCGTCACCTCCCTACTTCGAAAAGTGTTACGTAGACGCTAGGCGCTAAGAACTTTGACACGCTCCACCTGCTGCGACACGCTCCACCCACCGCTCGATATCTTGTCTGCTTCGCTAACTTGATTTGCTATGCTCTCTCTTCTCGGACTTCTCTACCGCTCTCAAGGCTCACATTATCTCTCATCGCCCTGCCAGCCTTTTGAACTTCTCCGCAGCGTAGAGCAAGAGGCAGGTATTTCCTTGCATTTTACGAATTTTATTTTCTTTTTTCTTCACTGGTACTCCACTTCCTACCCTTACCATCGCATTTGAGTGAAATTACCTCATAATTTAATCCTGAATCTTGCCTCTAAGGGCACAACCGAGGCAGAAGTCGTGTCAACGATTCCCACTGGTCTGTGGGGTAGACTACACGACAATTACAGGTGTGGTACACACTTGTGTGAGAATCACCTGACTAGGGCCATAGGGCCTTGCAGAGTGATATGCAGCAGCTGCAATGTTGACGTCCTTGGCACGCTTTGTCTGGCGCCAGTCATCAGTAACGATTTCTCGCCTCATGCTCTCCTTTTCGCGCTCGGTCTTCCATTCCAAACACAATCGTATTACGAAGGTGCGCAGCCCTCAACTTGAGCGTTTCCAACGGATTCTTTTCTCCTTTCCTTTACTGGCACCAATACAATCATATTCGTGCGTAAGAACCGCACCAGTTTGATCTTGGGACATGTCTTTAAGAGAATGTGAGGAGCGCAAAACACATGCTAACTTTAAAAGGAAGTCGCAATGAAATTTGCAGCTGTCTTCGCCTGTGGCTGGAAATCGGATCTACATCTATTGATAGCGATTGTTCAGGTGATCGCTGACATAAAGGCCGCTAAGAGTGCCGGAAAAGCGAAAGCGGCTGTCTTCGACATCGGATATACGACCATGGCAGCGCAAGTGACAAAACCACTTATGGAAAAACTGTGCACCTCACTCATACCAGTAAGTGCCTTTTTCTTAAAGGAATCATCCACGGAAAAAGCTCTGCCTCCATTACCACAGAAAAACGATACGTTAGGCCCCTAGCCTCATGAGCATAGCAAAAAGAACTGAGCATAAGCGTTAGTTTCAATAATACTAATTCTACACACAAGACAAAATGATCACTCTTTCCGTGGAAGATTCCTTCAGGTGTCATTTTCTGTGGTAATGAATTCGGAGCTTTTTTTTGTGGAAATCCCTTTAATCATTCAGCGTCATTAAACACCAAAGTACCTAGGCCAGCCTTGTTGGAACCGGTGAGCCTTCAAACTCCCTTAAAGGCCCATTCCACGGTTCCTTGAAGTGACGCTTCATTTTGCAATCTCTTGAGTTTGCGCCACTCCGAACGAGTATATTCGAAAAAAAAAACGAAACCTGTAGCGAATGAACCTAGCCATTAAGAAGTATGCCACTCACAAAATTTTCATAGGCGTCGGCTTTAATCTTCCAACTTCCCTATACGACAGATACATTTTGTGTAGGGACCTTTTTGTTGCAATACGTTGTCACTAATATGTTGAGTGATCTAAGAAATTCTTCGTGTTCCTTCGTATAATGACAATTGTATCGTACAGGTCATCACAAAACTCGAATGGAACTGCTTCCTCACCCACTCCAAGAGTCTCATTGATTTCAGTACTTACGCGTGCTCGAAGGTTGTCAAGCCATAAATGTAATACTAATAAAGTGTTGATGAAATTCCTTCAAAACACCATTGAGCAACCAATTTCATGGGCTGCACGGAAGTATCATTTTCAATCAGCAAGCTCAACGCTAGCAGCTCAAGGAAGCACTGTTCCGCATTTCTTCATGAAATAACCACATGAAAGTTGACAGCACCGACATACACTACATCGGACTTTGCCTTTGTGAAAACTAATTTTCATCTTTCTACGTTCCGCATAAACTCAGAATAAGCCCAAGCTAAAGTGGGAGTTTCTTGGCTGTTAATGGGGATCGCATTATTCCTTGTCTACTCTCTTAACACGTTGGCGACGAAGCTTTTTGCAATTTCCAGAGAATGCCTCCGAACACCGGCAAGCATGAATACAGCGGATGAAGCCAAAATAACTAGAACTGCATGCACAATTGATGAAACATCTTGAATCCCATGTAACTATTGACGATCTGCAAGCCAAGCAGAAATTCATTCGCCCAGTAAAGGAAAATTTCCGAAAAAAAAATCGAAAAAAAGCAAAGTTTTTCACTCCAGAATCCATGAATACGTTTGGATCCAAATCTTTCTAACGAGAGCTGTATCACTGTGCTAGAAGCAACGAAAAAAACAGATTTATTCGTCGGAAAATAACAAGCCCAACCTAACGAAGCACTTCTAGAAACTTCTCCGATAAAAGAGTTACTGTGAAAGTTGTGCACATATCATGCCCCCCATAAATGCTAAAATGTACTCTTGAATAAAAAACAGTAGGTATGTAATACGCGCAAAGAAATGAAACCTGGGTTGCGGTTGAGTGACATATTACCTATTGTGCTTAATACAGCGAACACTTGCCATGTTATCATGTTCAACGTCTTTTATTCTGTTGCTAGACTTGGTCTGTAGGCTTTTCCGGATCAAATCAGAAAGGAATTTTACAGAGCTTGAACAGGAAATACATTTGCTCACAGATATCTTCTTAGAAGAAAAACCATATGGCTAAAAAAATCTCAAAACATAATATTAGGTCTTCTCAAAAGTTTGTGCGTATTTTTTGGATCTTGTGCCACAAGCTCCTTCAGCAGACGGAGAGAGAACAACGTGCAGTGACTTACAATCGAATGATGCCCACTCTAGTAGCCTCTTTCGAGTTGGAACTGAGAAAGGGGAAAGCCGTGTATTTCACGCTCTGACGAGAACTCCTTCCAAGTCACAAACGGATCGAAGCCGGAAGTAACATCTGCTTGGTGATACATCTCCTTGCCATTACCAGCCATGAGGTATCAAAATGGATGGATCTTCTTTGCGCAGGAGACTGCGCCTAGAGAAGAAGCCCTCGTTTAGGAAGCCTATCGGTATCGGATCTGGACAGGTTGCGCTCTCCCTTTGAAGCCAATCCACGCGTCGTAACTCGCTACGTAGCCACCACACACAGTTGTTTTAGACGCACAGTTCACAGAGGTTCTCGCTCTTTCGTAAAAGTCTTGAAGCTCTGCAAAGGATTCCCTTTTAACTTGACCACTGATGAAGGTGCAACACGTCTATAATTTATTTTCTACTCCACCCGTACATACTGGTTAAACAAAGCCGCTACTTCAGCTGAGAAGTGCAGATTTTATTACAGCTACAGCTAGAAGCCCCAATGACTGCATCGAGCAGAAGAGGGCAAAAAAGAACAAGTTCACTGCTAGGTCATGCTCCGCATTTTTTGGAGCGTGAGTTACCCACTAGAAACATCTCTCTCGTTACAGCTATGAAGTTAGTTAAAGGCAAGATTCGGGATAACATAGGTGTGGAAAGGCGTTCAATTTTAAAGCTAGTGATGGGAGGTGGTCTGGAAAAGAGAAGGAAAGCAAACGAAACCACCGATTACGCCCCGCACAGAGACCTCCCCTTGAACCACGTTCCACCTTTAGAGATAGAAGGGGTGCGTTGGGCGAGTTTCGCGAACCTATCACTAGTTGCTCCAGTGCCAATGACATTGAGTCGCAATGGGATCGCTGCCTCAAATGGGCCCAAGCTTTTCAAGCAGCGCCACGAGGCAACCGAAAGTGGAGGTGGGGCTTGCAGACGAAGGTATGGGTTGAAGGTCGGACGAGCGCCTTGCGCCTTTGTCTCGCACTTTCAAGCGGCAAAAGGGCTCGACATCAACGCTTGTCTGCCTGTCTACTACGCCGGGGATAGAACAAGCGCCTAATCCCGGAGCATGCCTTTGAAACTAATGTGACTAACACCAGAGTCGCGGCGAAATTCCTATAACTGTCCTCAAAATCCAAAAAAAAATTATGTCCGCTTCACGACAACCGAGACCACACGTCTTGAAAATCGCGTGACTGTAGATATCGAAAAGCCGAAAAGTTCTACCACATCCAACGCGCTTGCTCAGTTAAAAACTTGCGGAAAAACATGCGATTCCCATGTACACTTTGAAATCGACCTCCCCGCTTTTTCAGCTCCTAACTGCCAGCCTTCTAGAGGTTAAGCGGCCACTCTACGCTGGTCACTGGCAAAGATTCCTGATACATCTATTGATCACAGGTAATGCATGCGCTTAAAATAGAGTAGGCTCAACGAGAGATTCAAAATACGTACGAGCTTCTGAGACAACCTAATAGATCGTAGACACTTCGAGTGCGCTTCTACTGCACCAAGGTTTCTTGAAAAATTAGAGGGGTTTCCTACAGTGGCTGCTACGGAAGATGAACAGTGGTGTTTTTGGAAAGCAGGCGGTGTTCTCCATGACGATTCACATTGCTCACAAACTTTTGAGACAACCTAATGTAGTCTGTGGCATTATCGCAGTACGGAGAGCTTCATCCCTTCCGCTCTGCTAACAATTGCTCATCTACGAGTATCTATATCTAAATAATGCAACAATGGCCAAAACACAAAGCAATCCATCATGAACTCGCGAAATGGGACCCATTTTTTGCACACTGACCTCCGACAGTGAAAGAGCCAGCGACCAAGTAGGAGGTCGTTCGCACATGTTAAACCGATAGCCGCTATCATTCCAGCAATGATTATGCTTTGATTGATGACCCATTCCGTGGAAAAGTTATAGGATACAGAGTTGAAGTGAAATATCTCGTCCAAGTGATAAGAACAATGATGCTGCTAGCAACACACAAATGGTTGGAACATAGGCGGCGGAGGCGGAGGTCAGAGAGGATTAACAGCTCCGGGGCGATGAACTAGCGCGCCTTTGACCACGAAAAGGCCACGTCTCGCTTCCTCAGGCCCAATAATACTGCTTCACAACCTTCTGCCTTGCTCCGTTTGGCGGAGGTGGTCAGTACCTGTCAAACGTGGAGATAGCTTCAGAATTGAGTAACTGATAAATCAATTGATACCAGTTGGCGCCGCTCGCGTTGCGCGCACAGCACAGTTCTGCGACGATATAGAATGGTGCGGCGTGAATTTTCGAATTGGCCCAATACACTTCGAATACTCGACTTTCAAGCTGAATTCTATCCGATTGCCCCATGCTTCATCCAACGATAGCTCTGGAGCTTCCCTCGTTCCTCCACCGTCAAAAAGTTCCGCTTTTTCCTGACCTCGGACTGCCTCCGGACCGATTTAGGAGCCTCGTGGTAAACTCCGCCTATTTCTTTGCATGTCCCACCTATCATTTTCTTCCTCGCCAACCTCTTCTCACTTTTTACTCGATTTCTGGACTATCTCTCAGCCGATTTAAAAGTTTGGCGGCGAATCCTGCTTTTTTGGTGTATCCTCCGCACGCCACATTCACTTCCTTTCCTTCTCTCACTTCTCTCCCGGTGTCCAGCACTTCTTGCAGCCGAATCACAAAGTTTAGTACCGACCTCCGCCTACCTTGGAAATGCTCCACCCACTAACAGTATTTGGTCTCCATTCCTTCACCCACCTCTACCCACCTTTTCCCGGTCTCCGCGATTTCTTGGAACCGAGTTACGAATTTCCGTCGCAAACTTCGCCCACTTTGGGCGTGCACCGCCCACCGATGACGGTTAACGTACACTCCTCCACCCACCTCTATCCACCTTTTTCCGGCTCACTGACAAGGGAAGGATCCCAGGTCGAAGTGGCCATTCGTAATGAAACCTATGTATACGCACATACGTGTTTTCGGACGCTGATTTCAAATCCGTCCAACACCCAACACTGAATGGTCTTTCAGCTTCAAAACAAGCAAAATTACAAAATGCAAAAGTTTCATTATGACCAGGATCCGAACCACAGTCTCACCACTATCATGCGCCCCCACTACCACTAAGCCACGCCACGGCAGTAGGCTGAGGGTGTCTCTTCTAACGGCCATTCATTTGAAACCTTTGTAACTCTGTTCAGAGAATCGTTCCGCAAATTTGAAGGAAGGATTTGAAATCTGCGTCCGAAAACACGTAGGTGAGTATAGGTTTCATTACGAATGGCCACTTCGACCTGGGATCCTTCCCTTGTGAGACTTCTCCTGCCCTAATTATGAGGACTTCTAGAAAACGCTGTACACTTCAGAGCGCGCTCCGCCCATTGTGGGCGGACCTCCGCCAACGTCGTGTGTGCTGGGAGCACCTTTGACGTTGCTCCCCTACACCAATAAGCTTTCTACTCTGTAGGCTTCCCCCACCGAGTTATGAAATTTACATAAAGCCACTGCTTCTTCGGAGAACGCCCTGCCTTTCAAGGGTGGGTCTCCTTAATTCGGTGTAACCTACCGGTGCACACCTTCACTCACTTTTTGGCCCAGTTTCGAGGTGGTTTTGTCACTGAAATTGAAATCTTGGTCGTCGGTACAGATCATTTCGATGCAGCCACGGCCATCGTGGGCGGGGCCCCGGTTAGCTGGTTTGTGTTTTGTACTTCGTGAGGCCTTGTCCACCCATCCCACACTTGACACGGTCCCTCCAGGTGGATCCCGAGGAGGTAGGAAATTTTGTGACAGCCATACAGACGACAGACGACTGGCAGCCGACAGACGACAGACGACAGACCAAGCGCTTTATAGTAAGTAGGATACTGCGCGGAACTGAACTAGCTATCAAACGTTGGATCGTTTGCCGAAGTTTGAGGGACTACGATACGATCCGACTAACCAGGAACGGATGGTTGGTCGAAGTGGCCATATGTAAAGAGACCTAAACCCGTGTATGCGTTTTTGCACGCTGATCTCGAATCTGCTTTCCAAATCTGCCAAACGATTTTCCGAATGGAGTTATGAAGGGAAGTAGCGCAGCGGTAGTAGTTCGGGTTTACGTGCAGGACGTCGTGGGATCGATTCCCTGGCGGGTTCTATTTTTTGCCTTAGCTGCAAAATGATTGAAAAAGGCTCCCAACTACTTACTCGATCAATGCTTGCCTGTAGTTACCCGTGCAAAGACTTTGCGAGGAGTTTCTAATCAGTTTCGGCGGTACTTACTGAAGACTGCACATGGAGCCCACAGAACTTTCGGCAGACGTTTTTGCAGCAAACGAGTGTGATATTCGTGTTCCGGAGATTAAATCACCTCCAGGGACAAGTTTGTAGCCAAATTTGAGATTTCGACCAAATTTCGAAATAAGCTGGGCGGGTATCAATCCATTCATCCATCAGCCTATCATCGCAGCCTATGTAGCCTTGAGACGATATAAGTTTTTTTTTGGTTTCTGAAGAGTGTAAAGCAGTGTCTGGTTTTCTACTCGCTTGATTTCAGCACCCACACTTTATTATTTCCAAATTTAGAGGGTCGCCGTCGTCCAAAATAGGCCAACCCTGAAATTACCGGCTATGGATATGTTACATCAATGAGTGACACGCCCACTTTTTTTGAAGTTAATTCAAAATCTCGGATTTTCCTAGAAATTGGCCCCAGAAATTATTGGACTACTTGAACACAGATCTCACATCCGTTTACTCGAAAACGGTGAACTGCGTGCTCCGTATACTGGTCCGCCTTAACCTATGCAGTTTCATGCAAGTTAGGAAAAATTTCGAAGTTATCGACCTCAAACTCATCCAAAAGCAAGTAGAGCTGAACAATGATGAAGGAATCATGTTTCACTACTGCCAAATAGTCAGTCACAAAAATGCAAAAGGAAGAATACGCAGCGGATACGAACCACTGACCCCGACATCACAAGCCCATCACCTTAACCACTAGTCCAGCAGCACCCGATCAAGTAGGATCACTGCTTCGTTCACAAGCCGCTGCTGCTGAGGCCGATTTCCCACTGTCTTAAACTGTGTGAGGGAACGAAAAACCTCCGTAACTCCGTTCAGCGAATCGTTTGGCAGATTTGGGAAGAAGATTCGAGATCAGCGTCCGAAACCACATACCATGATACTTGTATCATTTCATATGGCCACTTCGACCCGTTATCCTTCCCTAGTAAGATAGGATAAGGTTCAATCTATGGTCAGAAGGGTCTTGGAAAGCTTTTATAAATGGAGGAAAAAGTAATGGAAAATGTTGCAGTAGGCGATCGGGCCGACTGAGCAGTCGATTTCAGAAACCCGAAATTGACGTGGTGAGTCATCAAACGTGGTCTTTCCACAAAGCCCGGCGCTGGGCGGTCTGAAGTGGACCGCCTCTTCAGTTTGGGGTGGCGCCTCCTCTGTAAATATGAAGGGTTGGGGTAGTCCGACCTTTTGGCTACCGGTGACGCCACCCTTTGAAATACAAAGGGAAACAGAAGGGGATAACGGGTCAGACCTATTTTTGGTAATGTTAAAAAATAGAAAAAAAACAAGAAATAAAAAGGATCCGAGGATTTCAGAACCAACACTTCATTGATCTCGATACCTTCTGGATTAGTTGGAACACTTCGGGATTGATTTCGTTCACTTTCGTGTTTAGGTTAGGCGCAAGGTGAATGACGGAGCTTCTCTTCATGGTGGTACGGTTAGTGGTTTGATCTCATGTTCGAATAGTCAAAGGTTCGAGTCGACGTTGAGTAGGAGCTTTTGCATAAATGCAAGAAGTTATGTTTGACAATTCTGCTTTGACAAAGGCCTTCTGACGTCCAGCAGCTGAATAACAGGTGCGCCGCAGGTAGCCAGCGGCGACGTGGTCCCATTCCTGCTAAAGCCTAAACTTCAAAGCATCCACCGAGCTATAGAAGCCGTCTGAGATCTTCCTTTCTAACATGCCCACACTGAGATGCTTCGGATCAAATGTCTTGGATTAGAGAGGTTACAATTTCTTGCTCCAGTGGGCGGAAGTGTGCGTAACGTATGAGGGAGCCCAATAAAATTGGAGAGCAAAAGATCATTGAGAAATATGCTCATACCGTACCCGAAAATCATCTTTCAAAAGATCTTCCGATCAAGTGTGACATTTTCCGAAGATGAA
Organism: Ostertagia ostertagi; assembly: GCA_036418205.1. NCBI lineage: Eukaryota > Metazoa > Nematoda > Chromadorea > Rhabditida > Trichostrongylidae > Ostertagia > Ostertagia ostertagi. The sequence continues at coordinate 4,672 of MU868688.1, read as the reverse complement.
CCCCGACGGAGCTTGACTTATATGTTATTCGTCCCATACTATAACACTTTCGGGCGAGACTCTGATACTGGCTCAGTGCCAGCAAGCGGTCAAAGCCGCGTCCTATACTTTCTGGCTACCCTGTACAAACACCTAATTAGTTCACTTTCAATTATTTCACAAGGTGCTACAGTGGCAGCTGGAGAGCAGTAGGGGGGAAGGGGAGGATAAGGATTCGCGAAGATGGGAAGGTCCGGCGGGAGACCAATCCGGTAAATAAATAAAAAATCCATAACGAGATAGACCACATCATCTTCAATCGAAGGTTTAGCCTGACCGATGTCGCTGTTGTTCCGAAGTTTTACAAGGGATCGGAGCACCAGCTCCTCCACGCAAAGTTCCACTTTTCAATGCGTGTTGAGAGAGCCTCAAAGTTCGGGAGGCGAAGCCCTAGGACAGTCATGAACTGGGATCATTTCGCTTCTCTTGTCAACTCATGGGAGGATTCCGTTATCAAAAACATCCACGAGGAATATCATCGGCTCGTTGAACACCTTCACGAGTGGTAGAACGGCAGAGAGTTTGAAAGTCACCAAGGGACGTCTGTCTACGGAACGGAAACTCTCGAGCTGATACGCCATTGTAGAGCCGCACGAGCTGCAGATCATCACCAACTCACGTCCGAGCTTGCGAAACTCTGCAGAGAGGCGATCAAGGGAAATCTCAAGCAGCGAAGACAGTATAAGCTGAAGCAGCAGAGGTTGGGAGGAGCATCCGCAATGCCCGCCGATGGTTTCCCGGCTACAAGACAAAGGTGACCTGTCAGGATGGAACAGTTACTGCATCCCGAAGGGCAATGGAGAACGTCATCCACGAGATCCACTCGGATCTCTGATAGTTATGTCCTACTTATCAACTGCAAGAGGATGGATACGTCGTTGCCTCAGTTCTCTCTTACGAAGTCCGACATGCCATAAAGTCGGTGAAGAATCGTACAGCATCCGGTCTCGACTGGTTGAACCGGAACTTCTGAAGAACGCACCGTCAGCTATCATTAAAACTCTGGCTCGGCTCTACACGCCCTTTCCTGTCAATGCAAGGTATCCACCCCGTAGAAAACCACAAGGACTGTGCTGGTGTACAAGAAGAAAGACTTCAACGACATTGCAACTATCGCCCAATCTCCGTGTTCGACTATCCATGAATCTTGGCATTGTGTACACTGGTAGGGTTGCTTCTGTAGCCGAGCCAGAGTTGCGCCCAATCTGCCTGCTGTCCGTAATCTACAATCTATTCACTCGGGTCATCCTTAACAGGAGCGGTAGAATACTAAGTAAAGGACAGCCATGCGAGCAAGCAGGGTTTCAAAGAGGGTTCAGCACGATCGACCATATCGACACGGTTGCAATACTCAATGAAGCTTCACCAGGTTTGTCTCACGTTCATAGACATGAAGAAGGCCTCCGACTCTGTGGAGATAGAAGCGGTCATCGGAGCCTTCGGAACCACGGCGTTCCTACTCATCGTCATTACATAGGATTTTTTGTGAGCTCTACAGCGACTTTACGACCAAGACCTCACCATCCTTTTGGGTTGACCCATAATTTCTGGCCGATTTTGGTTCAAAAAATTTTCAATGTGTCAAATTAGCTTCTCATCGAAATACGTTGATATGTTGAAGAACACATAAGGACCTTCAGCGAGGATATTTCAGAAGCTCAAATGCGCAAAGGGATAATTAAGTAGGAACCAAAAGAGATCAACGATCAAACCCAGCCATTATGCCTTACGACAACTTTAAAGGAATTCTGCGCGGAAATTTCTTGCTCCAATTCCCAACATGTATGTGTCAGTTGTGGTCACTGGAGCCAACATACGAAGTTAGGCGCACGAACATTTAGTTTCCGAAGAGGAATAAACTTACCAAAATCACATTCCATGGACCATCGAAGGACCATCGGGCGGAACAACATAACCCTTGAAAATGTACGTGGAGAGGCGGCTATGTGTAAGGCGACGCGTTGTAGGACGATTTCAGGATACGACGTGTAAACTGCCGCGAGTGCAATTGCGTCCCAAAGCACAATTGCGCGTTTGAAATCGTGCATTTCAACCCGATTTTTTTATTGAGTCGCCTGTTTCTAGTCAACCAATGGCCGTCTTCCTTCCATGCCTCGCCTGGCTCGGCCCCAAATTTCTTCGATGGTCCATATAAATGGAGTATGATTCACACTAACTCCGCGCCGCCAGGCTTCTCCGTAAGAACGGGACCGAAGCGCGGCGGCGCGTAATCGGCCAGCCGCGGTAGGGGCGAGTAGACCCGCACCATTTCGTTTTCGTTTCCGTAGCGACTGGTTCGTTCGCGGAATTTCTGAAGTTTTCCTTGCTTTTTATCTAGTCGAAGACCCTCATTGTTGATAAGCGAGGCCTATAAACCCTCCCTCATCGATATATTCCTTATTGGCCATAAACCCTTTCAGTTCCACTGCTTGTTAAGCAAAAACAAGTATCCCCGCATTAGCGCCTGTTTTCTAATTGTAATCAGTTTCTTCGCCCTCCTATCTATCAAAATTGCGTTAAAAGCCTTCAACTTAAAGTTCTATATCACACTTTTTTCTAAAGGATTTCTGTTCCAGTTCTTCAAGATTACGCAATCGTAGACGTTTCGTATCCAGGGAATCAAAGGCCCCTTCAATCGTTTGTCAATCATCCATCGTATTCATTCATCGTCCTGAAGATAATTTTTCCGACGAGCGTGTAGGCTCAATCCGGCATCCTTTCCAGAATATTTCATCAATCGTCACGAGAACATATTTCATACAGTGTGTAGCCAATGCCGGCAGTAGTTGATTCCTTTTTTCATACGACCCAGCATTCTTAATACAATTGTTCAGAGCGCTTTCGCCTGCCTGTCTTTTATCGTTGACCCGAGCCCCACGTCTTTTCCATTGTAAGCAGAAGTGAGAGCGCAAATTCTGTGCTTATCATAGACTCGAGTGAGTACCAATACTGCCTTTGTATGGTATATTTAATATTATTCTGTGCAGCGCAGAGTCATTAGCGAATATCAAGTTTTTTGATACTGCAGATTACATCCGTGGGGAACGACGTCGGTCCTAAAAATTAAAGGACTGCTATCCTTCCAGAGGATTCAAAGTGTGGATTAGTGCGAGACGAACTGAGAAGATAATCTCAGCGATAGTCAGCTAACTCTCAAGTAAGTTAAACAGGCTTTTTCACTCGGTAGAAGGACAGCTACCCTTCAAAATTTTTTTATTCAACTGTTCTCTTTCATTTTAAATACACGATACTACAGCAGTTCGACCGCAGTTTTTTATTTGGAGATTCAGTCATCTCTGAAGTGAGTTGCTACAGTGGCAAAGTATTCAGTTAGGCTGTGTTCATAACAAAAGAATTTGTATCGTGCCGGACGTTTCGTTTTTAGAGTGAAGTTGTGAAGGAGCAAGTTGTTCTTGTCAAGATTGAAAGGACGTTATCCTTTTTTGTCAGGCTTTCTGGAGTCAAGATATTCGAGCAGCTATAGCTAATTGTCGGGTGATTAAAGTTAGTTTAACCCTCTCAACAATCATAATTGATATCATTTACTTGTTTGCTGATTCAAAAGTCCTCCAGTAAAATGGATTCCAATCAGAATAACGATTCAAACCCGCAACCCAACGGTGAGGTCACTCTATCCAGAACGGACTTTGAGGAGCTGTTAGCCAGATCAACTACCCAATCCGCCCCGACAGTCGCTGCCCCAACGGCTCCGGCAGCAGCGCCACAGCGCATATCGAGAGAGGAGCTCGACGCAATGTTGGCTAAGCCAGCTACCCGTAGAGTACCCCTACTTCTACGAAGGCGAACCTTCAAAAGCAATTTGAGTTCAACACGGAAATACTGAGGGTGATTACGCCAATCGCGGAAATTGCCCCACCGGAGTTGGAAGTCCAAGCAACTCTGATTCAAGCCATTTCGTCTCTGACACAGCGAAACGAGCTTCTAGTTGTAGCGGACAAGGATCCTTCGGTGTGGGAATTCTTTGATCGACACAGCAAAGCTCAAAAGTTTGAGGTTTCAAACTCTATTTTGACCGAGTTTCTGAAGATGGATAAGAAAGTAGAGAAAAAGGAGACGGTGAAGAAAACCAACTGGGCACGTCCCCATCCCTACGCGGCGAACGGCTATCAGCCCTTTCGGCAGGGAGGAGCGACCTGGGCACTCGCTCCTCCTTCCAGCGCGTACTCGCCTTACTTCAACAGAGGCAGGGGTCGTGGCCAAATGGGATCGTCCGTCAGCAAATTTTCTCAAGGATCTCGTTTGGAAATTTCCATGTGCTTCGAATGTGGAGCGCTCAGTCACTTAAGGGCTCAGTGTCAAGCAAAACAGGGAAGGTGAGTTCTTAGCAGGTGGCATTCACAGTAATATCCAGTTCTGGTTGGACCTGGACCTTTCGGAGCTAAATAAATCAGTCCTGCAACATGGGTTTTTGCCGCGGTACTTCAGTCAACCGGAATTGGGTTTCATTAAGGACAATGCTACGAGCATACCAATATGCCGATTTTGTAGATTCGGAAATTAGTAAATTGGTTCACAGCAAGGCGATTCAAGAGGTCGAGGACCACGGCAATTTACGAATAAATCCCACTCAGTAGCAGTCGGTAAGAAATTGCGCCTTATAGACCTGTCCTGT